>PVKH010021852.1:0-14209 GCA_004027955.1 Chaetophractus vellerosus
TTTTTTTCTCTACATCTCTGGTTATCCCCAAAAGCCCAGCTTTGGGGTGTAAAAAATTGACAACTCTGCAGTGACCAAAATAAATAAATAAAAATAGTAACCAAAAAACTCTTCCAAAGTGACCTGCAGAGGGCGTTGTCTGTACCAGGGTATCCCTGACTCCAGCAGCCACTTAGGATTTTCCTGAGGACTCAGGGGTTACCCAGGATGAAGTCCCTTTCCAGCAACTTACTATAGATAGAATTGTGATAGAATCACCTTAAAAGGTTAAGACAGAGAACCAGTTACTCTCCTTCCCTTGGTGGGCAAGTTCATTCCTTTATTTATTACTTTTGTGGTTTCTTTTTTTTTTAATTATTCTGGCTGACCATGAGTTAGCATTTGGTTTCAGTTTTGCCATTTCTCTTTGGCATTTGCTAAAAGAAACTTAGCATTTGGTTTACCTTTGCTAAGGTAGCAAATGTTTGGTTATAGTGGGAGAGGCTTTGTGTGTTTGAGTCCTTCTTCCTCACTCCCTTAAAGCAGAAGCCCTTTGCCTTTTATGCCTTTGTTTACTTTACTCTCTCTCTCTTTCTCTTTGCCACCATGGGGAATGAGGCATTGGTACCTGAGTGCTCACCACTAGGATGCATCCTGAAAAAGTGGTCTAAATTTGGGGAATCTGGGGGTACAGAAATGTAAATTGATTATTTTGTTTTGTAATAAAGGTTGGCTTAGATACAGATTAAATAAAAGAAAGTCTTAACCAGAAAAAAAAAATATATATATAGGTCTTTGAATTTTAATACTATATTGCAATTAACCTTGTTTTATAAAAAGCAAGAAAAATGGGCAAAAAGTCCCATATGTTCAAGTCTTCTTTGAATTATGGAAAGATAAAGACACTAAAAAATTGTGAGTTAATGGTATGTGAGTCCCCTTAAGCACCAGTCAAAGATCTTAAAAGCAGTAAAAATCAAGGATGTGAAATGATAGAAAGCTTGGAAACAACCATACCAAAATAGTAAATATTATAACTCAAATTAGGAAATTATATGTTTCTGTTGTATTTTAAATCTGTTGTATTTGTCTGTTCAGTGTATATTTTCATACCTCCAGATAGTAATATTAAATTAACAAATAAAAATTTTAGAAAGAGCTCTGTAAAAGTAGCCAAAAATTAAATAAGCACTTATGTTAATGTACAAAGCAGAGAGGCTGTTTTTATCAAAATAGATTTTGTACTTTAATCTTATTGTGTCCTGAAACTCCAAAACAATCAATAGCCTTTTTGGGGTTGTTGGGGATAGTGGAAATTATTTATCCCTCAGTTAAATTAGGAAACATTGTGCATCAGAATGGAGGGCCCCCATTCTGATGCACAAAAAAAAGGGAAAAAGAAATAACACAGACTCAAGCAGGAAAAGGAGTTAGACCATAACTTACCCTATAAAGTGTGTGTAACAAGCACTGATATTAGCTTTGGGTGGGGTTTGTGGCAAAGGCAACATTCTAAACAACTACCCCTTGGGTTTTGGCCCCAAATATGAAAGGGGACAAAATTAAAAGATAGCTTTTTATAAAAAACAACTGTGTACAGCATACCATGCCCTTTTCCAAGTAGAGGGCTTAACCCAATATTTTCCCATCACTCTGAAAACTACCATCCCTATCCAGGGGTGAATTGCAAATACTAGAAACAAGACAGGAACAATGGACTGTTGTGGGCTGCAATCTGTGGGGGAGAAATCTGTGGAGGGACATCTGAAACACCTGCCAGTGATGACAGGTTACTCTCTATTACACCCTGCCCGTTCCTCTAACAACCCTCTTGGGAATGTTGAGACAGATACCCTTGTGAAGACCTGAAACCATGCCATTGAAACCCAAGAAGCAGTAAAGTAGCTCCATAGGTAAAACAGACATCGTGGCTATCAGACACTGTGGCATCAGTTGCAGCAACCTGACACTTGCCAGCAGCTTGTGGACATCACCCACGTGTGTCCATCATACTCACTCTGACAACTGCAACAATTACCTCACTGGATGGGACATATTAGCTGGGCACAGACTCCAATAGCATGATGGCAAGTGGGTTACATCAGTCCTCTCCCGCTCTCAGAAAGGACAAGTTATGCTTTTACTGCCACAATCACAGCCATGGAACTGTTGTAACTGACAAGCTACTATTTGCTGCCTAAAAAAAGTAAGTGCCCTATACAAGATGCCAGCTCAAATTAACAGTGAAAAAGTAACTCCATTTACTGGTCACCTCAGTCTTGGGCTATAAATCAAGATTTTTTTGAAATTTCCATCTACCTTATAATCCACTGGTGTAGGTATTATAAAAAGGATGAATGACCTTTTAAAGGCACAAATAAAAATTGGTAAGAGATCTTTACAACAATGGAATAAGAAACTTTGACAGGCCTTTGCTATTGGTGACTGTAGTTATGAACCTTTTCTTTTAAAATTGAAACTCAGCCTAGTATTATAGGATGCCTAAAGTTACCTCCTGAAGACCTCCTTGTTGCACATATGTGAACTTTCTCTAAGCCAAACTCAGCATATAAATGCATTATCATGTCCCCAACATGGGACAAGACTCCCAGGGATGAAACTCCTTGGCACTGAGGGATTACTACCAAGCAGCAACCAGCAATACAACTGGGAAAAAATCTTTGACCAAAAGGTAGAAAGGGAAAATACAAATGAGTTTATATGGCTAAGAGACTCCAAAGTGAGTTGGGAGGTCATTCCAGAGCCATTCATGCACATCACGGCAGGATTTCATTGACTGCCAAAATAAATATTTCCTTGAATAGTGGAACTCCCGAGGGCTCTGAAGACATCCAGACACTAGAGGCAGGGCATATAGCTCAGGGTTTGGTGCCTTTCCAGTGGGCCCTACTTGGGAATTTATGCTCTCCAGTGTGACAGAGTTGGATTCAGTTGTGGTTTCCCTACACATGGCTCTTCTGCACCTTCTATTTGAACCCATAGCTATTACTAGAGTTGATAAGTGTATGCCCAAGAGACTTAAATCTTTGAGCTGTGCATGTGCCAGCTGGGCCCTGAATCTCAACAGATTTGCAACACTTACTCTCGAACTCATTGGACTTACCCAGGACAACTAACAAGGAGATTATAGACAATGACCATCCCAAGGAACAAAGAGAGGCTGCAACTGCAAGCAAGATAGCCCCATCCATCTGACCTATGAGAACTAAGCCCCTTCTCTATTAGAGGTGGAATGAGCATCACCATCCCATAGTCCTTAGGATTGTAGAATGAATGATGGACTAGAGTAGACTTACTTTTATTCTACTATAGACTTATTGTGATTCTAACAATTGAAGAAATTTTATCATTGATGTGGATTCAGTGGCCCCTGGAGGTTCTGAGAGGAGGGTGAGGGAAAAACATTTGCAATATGGGGGCATATTTGGGGGTTGGGAATTGTTCTGAATCACATTGCAATGCCAGATGAAGGCATTATATATCTTCTCATAACTTACAAAATTTCTGCATGAAAGAGTGTGAACTACAATGTAAACCATAATCCATGCTTAGTGGCAATGCTCTAAAATGTGTTCATCCTTTGTAACAAATGTACCACATTAATGAAGGATGTTGTTAATGTGGGAAAATGTTGGGAGGGGTAAGGAGTGGGGCAAATGGGAATCCCTTCTATTTCTTTTGTAACATTTATGTAATCTAAGTATCTTTAAAAAAACAAAATGTACATTTTAAAAAAGGAACTATATCCAACCTTAACATCTTTCATTAATGGTTGGGAACCGGCATTTTCTATTCAGAAAAAATTAAAATTAAAAAAATTAAAAATCTCCACAAGATACTAATTCTGTTCTCTTACAGAACTTATCACTAACTAGCCTTGAGGGAAGATACTGATTATTCCTCACACTTGTTTTGTAAATCATCCAAAACCTTTACAACAGCACCAAGTGTTAATACTGTGTGCATTTGCACAATCAATATCAAGTAATGCCTGAACCAGCTATACTGTGGAACACTTCAGTTAATCTGCATCTTGAAAGCAGTGACCAGGAGAGCCTATTTAAACAAAAATCAACAGACTTTTGTAAAAGCAGACCCCAAAACATGTAACACCACAAATAATCAAAGACAGCAATTAATCCCTTTGTGTACCTTTTAAAAAATCACATTTGTCGGGACTGCATCTGCATCCTTATTTTAGCCATCAATCTCTCCAAAGAAATGAAAGCATTAAGAAACTAAAGAACAAAGCCATTAACCTCACAACATGTGGGAATAGTTTCTCATTCTGGGACCCATCCAGCTTCATCAAGTGGCTGCTACCCTTCGTTAATTATTATCTTAATTCTTTTGGTGGTTGCATCCATATTCATATCACATCTGCAATGCTTTATCCAAAAGCAATTGCAAACTCTAACAGATGAAATTTTCCTCCTCAGGCTATCCTGATATTATAATTTCCTAAGAAATCAATTCCCATAGTGTCAGCAGGAAATAGTTACAGAAGATCTGAGCCTCGTCCCTTTCACCTGAGATAAGAATATCAGCAAAAATTACAAAGAAGAAATTGAATTTATGATGACTGAATACCTGAAAGTAACTTGTCACTCTCCCTGTTGCTAGGATACAAAGGAAAGAATTATTTGTAAATTAAAAGGTAATACGATGCAACCCTCTCTTGCTGTCAAATTCCATTTCTTATGGTTGAGGATATCCTGTTGAAGCAATGAAGTGTGAAAACCAGCACCTGTTGGCAGGACCTGCACAGAAGTCCCTTGCTGTTCTCAATTCAACTTGTTTAGTTAGTATAGTAAAATTCCCACCCTGAGGTGGAGTTTTTTTTACCCTTTTTTGATCATGCAATGTATGTACAAGCATGATTTCCTGAACATACTAATCATACAATTATATAACTAGCTACATGTATTCATGCATATGCATAAAGTCTAATGCATAATCAAAGCAAATTCTAGGTAGTAACCTAAGTATTTAAGCAAGAGTAAAATTACAGCACAGGGAATAGGGTCTGAGTTGCTTTACTTTATTTTCTATTTTTTATTTTTAAAAGAAACTTAGATTACATAAAAGTTACACACAAAAAATATAGGGGATTCCCATATGCCCCATTCCCTAGCTGTCCAACATTTTCCCACATTAACAACATCCTTCATTAGTTTGGTACATTTGCCACAATTGATGAGCACATCTTGGAGCATTACCACTAAGCAATGATTATAATTTACAATGTAATTTACACTATTTCCCACACATTTTTGCAAGTTATTATGAGCTATATGGTGGCCTGGATCTGTCATTGCAAGGTCATTCAGGATAATACCCAAGTCCCAAAATGCCCCCATATTACACCTATTTTTCCCTTTCTCTCCCCTCAGAACCTCCAATGGCCACTGCCTCCTCATCTATGATAAAAGTTCTTCCATTGCTAGGGCCACAATTCTACAGTAAAAAAACTAAGTCTACTCATGTCCATCATTCATTTCCCAATCCTGAGGATTCTGTGATGGTGATGCCCACTCCACCTGTAAGTGAGAGGGCAATAGATCCCATGGGGCAGGTGGACAGGGCTTTCTTGCTTGCAGTTGCAGACTCTCTCTGTTCCATGAGATTGTCATTTTCAGTCATCATCACTTTGTTAGTTGTCCCAGGTGAGCCCAATCAATTGGAGAGTAGGTGTTGCAAATCTGTTGAGATTCATGGCCCAGCTGGCACATGGACAGCTCAAATATTTAAGGCTTTTGGACATACAACTACCAACTCTAATGCAAATTATAGGTTCAAATAGAGGGTCAGCAAAGCCATATGCAGGGAAAAAACAACTGAGTCCAACACTGTCACGGTGGGGAGTCTTTTCCCATGCTAGGAGGGAGGTAATACAATTATATGCTGAGTTTCACTTACAGAGAGGCCACATTTGACCAATAAGGAAGCTCCCAGTAGGTAATGCTTAGGCACCCTATAATACTATGCTGGGTTTCAATATCAAAAATAAAGGCTTATAAGTACAGTTATCACAATCAAGGGCTGGTCAATGGTCCATTCTCCTTCACTAGTCATATCCCCTAAACTCAAGGGATTCATGCTGTCCCATTAGACAATGTGGCTGAGGTCTCCAGGATGGGAATTTGATACTCCTTTGGTTATTGTGTATATTTCTACCCACAGTGATAGTCCCTCATGAACACTTGAACATATTCATATGCCTTCTAGGTATGCCCCAGGTGAACCTTCTCCCATGCATCCCCCATCTCTGACACCCCACACCAATGACCCACCCCTGTCATAGTTGCAGCCCCTTTGTTATCCAAAACTTCTTCACAATTGAAACCAACAAAATAACTGAATCAAATTAATAGGAAAATGAAATAATAATGATGGATTTAAAAATATTGAATAAAATACAAAATTCTTTTTAAAAGTTTGAATGAATAAAAAATAAAATATATAAAATAAAAATTTTTCCCATTATGTTTTTCACCAATGTAAGATCTATTGTCTTGTATGTAGGGTGACATTTGCTTCCATTTATTAACCCAGTGCCTTATGCTTTTCATCTTGTCTTCAAAGAAGCTTTAGGTTACAGAAAAGTCATATACAGAATATAGGTGATTCCCATAGACCCAATGTTCTCTCTCTTTCCCCCTGTCCCTTATTAATAATATTTTACATGATACATTTGTTACAATTGATGTACAAATATTGAAACTATGCTACTCACCATGGTCAATGATTTACATTGTGGCTTACGTTTTGGACCATCCGTTTTTATAGATTTTGATGAAGTTTGACAGGGTCTGTAACCATCCATGCAGGATCATGTAGAACAATTCCATCACCCCAAAAATGTCCTGTTTTCCATCTATTCTATTCCTCCCACCTTCCCCTACAGAACCACGGTAACCACCAAGATTACTTCATTGAAGGACTAGGTTCATAGATACATGCAACAGCATTGGGGGCATAACATACTGGCATTCCCCAATAGGCACTGCCTATGCTATTGAAAAACTCCAAACCCTCTATTTGAGATTATAGCAGGATATCCCAGGATAGGAGTCCAACACCTTCTTGCTCATTATGTGAGTCTCCACCCCTGATACAGCATACTATGAAAATATGAACACTAAACACTCCCTAGAAGCCTGCCCTAGGTACAACTCATCCTGTGTGCCAACCACATCCAACACCTTAAACCAGTAACTCTCCCCTGCCATACATGACAAAAGAACATTCCCAATGTTGTAGTTTCAACCACATACCTGCAAATCCCCAGAGTTTACCTGCTCCCACACCCAACCCTTACCCCATTTCCATGGACAGTCTAAACCACTCTCCCCACCCTACACCCCTCACAGACCAGCACAATCCAGCCCAATACAATCCCTGCACCAGTGTTATGCCCATCTACTGCATAACTACACCCTTCCACCTTATCACAGATTTTGCCCATATAAGCATTGACTCTCAACCTTCTTCTTCCTTTCTGTCTCTTGTAAAACTATCTTTCAGACTCTTGCTCTGTAAGCCTGCTAAATTCATATCAGTGACATCATGTAATATTTGTCCTTCAGGACTGGCTTGCTTCACTCAACATAAAGTCTTCAAGGTTCATGCATGTTATCTTCTTTGTTAATACTGCATTCTTTCTTACAGCTGAGTGATATTCCATTGTATGTATTTATCATAATTAGTTTATCCATTCATATCTTTATAGACATTTGGGTTGTTTCCAACTTTTGGTAATAGTGAATAATGACACAGTGAACATTGGTGTGCATATATTTGTTCCTGTCCATGCTTTCAATTCTTCTGGGTATATATCCAGTAGTGTGATTGCTGGATTATATGGCAGTTTTATAGTTAGCTTCCTGAGGAACCTCCAAACTATCCTCCTTAATGACAGCACCATTCTACATTCTCACCAGCATTGGATAAGTGTTCCCATTCATCCACATCCTCTCCAACACTTGTAGTCCTCTGTTTTTTTTAATAACCTCCAGTCTAATGGATGTAAGATGATATCTCATTGTAGTTTTGCTTTGTAATTCCCTAATAGCTAAAGATAATGAACATCTTTTCATGTGTTTTTTAGCCATTTGTATTTGCAGTTCTATTCAAATCACTTGGCCAATTTTAAGTAGAATTTCTTTTATTTTTGAGGTGTAGAATTTCTTTATATATGCTGGATATTAGGCCACTATCAGATATATGGTTATGAATATTTTTTCCCATTGAGTTGGTTGTCTTTTCACTTTCTTGTCAAACTCCTTTGAGGTGCAAACTTTGAGGAGGTCCCATTTACCTATTTTCTTCCTTGCTTGTGCTTTTTGTGTAAAGTTCATTAAACCATTTCCTAATACAAGATCTTGTAGATGATTCCCTACACTATATTCCAAGATTTTTATGGTTATGGCTTTTATATTTTTAGCTTTGATCCATCCTGAGTTAATTATTGTATAAGGTGTGAGATGATGTTCTTCTCTCATTCTTTTGGATATGGATATCCAGTTCTCCAAGAAACATTTGTTGAAGAGACCATTTTCTCCCAGGTGAATGGGCTTGGTGGCCTTGTAGAATATGTTGAGTGTATATGCAAGGATTTATATAAGAACTCTAAATTCAGTTCCATTGATTAGTATGTCTATCCTTGTGCCAATGCCATGCAGTTTTGACCACTGTAGCTTTACAGTATGTTTTAAAGTCAGGTAGTGTGATTCCTCTGATTTCATTTTTCCTTTTCCTTATGTTTTTGGCTATTTGTGACCTCTTGCACTTCCAGATAAATTTCATCCTTAGATTTTCCAAATCAGTAAAAATTTCTGCAGTAATTTTTATTGGTTTTGCATTAAATCTGTAAATCAGTTTTGGTAGAATAAACATGTTAAAGACATTTAGTCTTCTGATACATGAAGAAGGAATATTCTTCCATTTATTTAAGTCATCTTTGGTTTCCTTTAACAGTGCTATGTAGTTTTCTGCATACAAGTCATTTACAACTTTAGTTAAACTTATTCCTAGGAATTTGATTTTTTAGCTGCTATTTTAAATGAGATTTAAAAAAAAATTCTCTCCCAGTTTGATCAGTATTGCAATACAGAAAAGCTATAGATTTTTGCACATTGGTCTTATAATCTGTCACTTTACTGAACTCATTCATTAGCTCTAGAAACTTTGTTGCAGATTTCTTAGGGCTTTCTATGTATAGGATCATGTCATCTGCAAATCCTGAAATTTTTACTTCTTCCTTTACAATCTGGATTCCTTTTATATCTTTTTTTTTGCCTAAGTGCTTGAGTAAGTTCTTCTAACACAATGTTAAATAGGAGCAGTGAAAATGGATATCCTTGTCTTGTTCCCAATCTTAGATGGAAAGCTTTTACATTTCATCATTGAATATGATATTAAAGGAATGTTTTCCATATATACCCATTTTCATGTTGAAGAAAGTTCCTTCTATTGCTATCTTTTGCACTGTCTTTTATCAGGAAAAGGTACTGTGCTGTATTTTGTTGAATGCCTTTTCTGAATCTATAGAGATGATCATGTGATTTTTTTTCTTTTGATCATTTTATGTGGTGTATTATATTGTTGATTTTCTTATGTTGAACCATCCTTGAACACCAGGGATGAATCCCACTTGGTCATGGTGTATTATTAGTTTGATGTGTTGTTGAATACAATTAGCAAGTATTTTATTGAGTATCTTAACATCTAGGTTCATTAGAGAGATTGGTGTATAATTTTCCTTTCTTGTGGTGTCTTTGTTGGATGATGTTGGCATCATAGAATGAATTAGATAATGTTTCCCCCACTTCTATTTTCTGGAGTAATTTAAGCAGGATTGGTGTTATATCTTTCTGAAATGTTCAGTAGAATTCACCTGTGAAGCCATCTGGTCCTGGACTCTTCTTTGTTGGGAGGTTTTTGATGTCTAATTCTGTCTTGTACGTGTGATTAGTCTGTTGAGTTCAACAATTTCTTCAATTTATCAGGTAGGCTGCTTGTGTGTTTCTAGAAATTTGTCCATTTCCTCTAAATTACCCATCTTATTGGCATACAATTTTTTAAATAACCTCTTATGATACTCATTATGTCAGTGGGGTCAGTGGTGGTAACTCCTTCCTTGTTTCTTATTTTCTGTGTTTGCATCTTCTTTCTTTTTTCTTTGTTAATCTAGCTAGGGGGTTGTCAATTTCTTTCATCTTCTCCAAGAACCAGCTTTTGGTTTTGTTTAATTTTCTAGTGCTTTCTTATTATCAATTTCATTTACCTCTGCTCTAAGCTTTGATTTCTTCCTTTCTACTTCCTTTGGCATTAGTTTGTTGTTGTTGTGTTTGTTTTTTTTTTATTTCCTCCAGTGTTCAGTTAGGTCTTTGATTTTAGCTCTTTCTTCTTTTTCAATATAGGCATTTATGGCTATGAATTTCCCTCTGAGGGAACCTTTTGCTGCATACCATAGGTTTTGAAACTTTGTGTTTACATTTTTATTTGTTTCAGGGTAGTTGGTGATTTCTTTTACAATTTCCTTCTTGGCTCACTTACTGTCTAAGAGTGTGTTGTTTAACTTTCATATATTTTGCCTAATCTGCTTCTCTCCCCTTAGTGATTTCCAGCTTCTTTCCATTGTGGTCAGGGAAATTACATTGTATAATTTCAATCTCTCTGAATTCATTGAAGGTTGTTCTGTGGCCTAGCATGTGGTCTATCTTGGAGTATGATCCACGTGCACTCAAGAAGAATGTATATCTCACCGTATTTGGGTGAAGCATTCTGTATATATCTATTAGGTCCAGGCCCTCTAATACATTATTGAGAGCATTTGTTTCTTTATTGATTCTCTGTTGAAATGTTCTAACTAATGGTGAGAATGGTGTTTTAAAGACCCCCACTATCATTGTAGAATCATCTATTTCTCCACTTAGTTTTTCCAATGTTTGCCTCATATTTGCAGGCATAAGTGATTATGATTATTCTTTCTTCTTGATCGTTTTACACTTTTATTAATATATAGTGGCCTTCTTTTTCTTACAATAGTTTTGCACTCAAAGTCTATTTTGTCTGATATTAGTATAGCTATCCCTGCCCATTTTTGGTTATTGTTTGAATGTAAAATTGTTTTCCAACCATTCACTTTTAGCTTCCTTGCTTCCCTTGGTCTACGGTGAGTTTCCTGTAGACAGAATATAGATTAGTCATATTTCCTATTCTCTTTTTCCTATTTGTATCTTCTTGATGGGTTAGTTTAAGCCATTAACATTCAGTGTTATTAATGTCAAGGAATTACTTATATTAGCCATATTTTCTGTAAATTTATGTATGCCTCAAGTTTTTTTATTTCTCATTTTATCTTTTTAGTTATTCTCATGCTCTTCTCCAACTCTTTCTCTCTTGTTTTTTTTCCTTTCAACCTACAGAATTCCCTTTAGTATTTCTTGAAGTGAAGGTCTCTTATTGAAAAATTTTCTTAATTTTTATTTAACTGTGAATATTTTGAACTCTCCCTCATTTTGAATTACAGATTTGCTCCATGTGCCTCAATAGTGTTGGAAAGTTTTCAGTCATTATTTCCTCCAACACACCTTCTGACACCTTACCCTTCTCTTCTTCCTCTGGGATGCCTATAATGCATATGTTTTACATTTCATGTTGTCATTCAATTCCCTAAGTCCCTGGTGGATTTTTTCTACCTTTTTATATATCTGTACTACTATCTGTTTGATTTCAAATGTACTGTCTTCCCCATCACTCATTCTTTCCTGAGCCTGTTCAAAACTGTTATGTCCTTCCAAGCTATTTTCAATTTCTTGGATTGTGACATTTATCACTATCATATCTGTTATCTTTTTTTGTATGTTTACAATTTCTTCAGTATGTTTTCACAGTATCTTCTTAATATCCTTAATCTCTTCTTTCACTTCATTAAGTCGATTCATGGTATTTGTTTGGGTGTCTTTGATTAGTTGTCTATATTCTGCATCTCCTCCTGTTTTTTTAATTTGTTCTTTATACTGAGCCATGTCTTCCTGTTTCTTTTTATGGCTTGTAATTTTTTGCTGGTTTCTAGGCATCTGTTTATCTTGATGGGTTTCTTCATTTGGTTAACTTCTCTTTCTACTCTAGGGTTATATTTTGTTGTTCTTTTTGCATGTAGTAAGGTTTCACTTTGACACTTCATCCCTATTATAATATTTCCTTGCTGTTTTCTGTGTTCCCTTGGAAAAAAATTAGGAACAGAGATAAGAAAAGTAGAAAAATAATAGTAATAATAATAAAAATGGAGAAGAGCAGCCATACAGAACCTTGGAAAAAGAAATAATTAGCATGAGAAAATATCATAAGAAGTACAGAGGAATAAGATTTAAAAAGTGGAATAGAGAAAATGAAATGAGGAACAAAATAGAGAAAAACACATAGAATGAATTAAAAGCCTGGAATGATGAGAAGAGAGGAAAGAAAAAAAAGGAAAAGTAAAAAAAAAAAAAAGGAAAGAAAACATAGAAGAGTTAGAGAGAGGAATAAAATTAAGAAAAAATTGAAGACCAAACAAAAAGAGCTGGGATGAATGAAAAACAATAGAAAACAGAAGATATGCAAATTAGGGAATGTAAAGAAATAACATAGGTAGAAAAATTGCTAAATGATTAAAAAAAGGTGAAACAAACAAGGAACAAAACAGCAGGAAAAACAACAACAGAAAACAACCAAGTAAAACAGCCTTCCCTCTTTAGACCCCTAAGGAGCTTCTCATGCTCCTGGTATTCATTGATCAGTCACCCTGCAGCCAGCTCTCTGCAGGTGATGTTTTGGGTTTTAGCAATTAAAATTTTAAAAATTAAAATAAAAAAAGAAACCTTAAAAAAATAACAGATCCAAGAAATCTTAAAACAAACAGAATGTCTGTATGCTCTCTGTCAAAACGTATCAGCTGGATGCCTGACAAGCCTGTGGATCACTCTCTTGGCCAACATAGGAATCATATCAGTGGCCTTGTATATGCAAGGCAGGAATTCCTCCACTGAGCTAAATTGTCTCCTTAGGTTAATTGGCCTTCAGAGAGGATCTGTCCTTTATCCCCCAGGTGTTTTTAGGCTTCTACAGCTTGTTAGATTCCTGCTGATTAGGCACCTTGCCCTGCCCCCTCTCTAATCTAATTGCTCTCTCCCTGGGCCGCTAGGCATGACTGCCTGCTTGAGCAGATCCCCCTTCCCTCTCCCTGTTGGATCAAGGTCCTTTTCGAGTTTCAAAGGGTCTCAGCTGGCCAAATTCACTGCAAAGAAACCATGCTCCTCCCACTGCCAGAGCCCTTTTCCTCCCAGGGAATGCCCTCTCCCAGTCCCTTGGCAGCAGCAGGCCAGGTACACCTGGGCTACTTGCCCTGAGGCTGCGGTATATGTGCCATTTCCAGCCACAGGGATGAGCAACTTACGGTTTTTGTTCAGCTTCTTTAACTTTCCAGTATCATTTTAGATGATTCCAAGGACCTTCCAGTTCTATATATATATACAAAGCAGCTCCTTTAGATAGGTCCCTGCCTTCTATACACTTTTTTTGTAAGATGGTCAGTCTCTGCCTACCTACAACATCACCATTTTCCCAGAAGTCTCTCTCATTTTCTTTTTTCTTTCTCTCTAAAATAGGGTTTCATGCCTCGAAGTTGTTGCTATTTCATGAGGTTTTGATGGAGCATACATGATGACTTCTTAATAGAAGTTGATTCCTCCCTTGCTCCTTTCCAACTTTCAAATTCAGGTGTTTATTCCAGTATTTCATGGACCTCTGGCAAGAATACATAGTTCTCCGTTCTATGGAAGTACACCTAAAACTCTATATGCTGACCATAAGCCAACCAGGTCCAGAACTCTGAGGACCTGCAACTCCTGTGTTACAACTCAATGGACTCAACCAGGACACCTAGTTGGGAGGTGACAATGGAAGACGGCTATGCAGGGGAATCCAGAGAGCCTGCAGCTGCAGGCAGGATAATCCCTTCCATGGTGGAGGGGACATTACCATTCCAGACTTCTCAAGATTGGGGGAACAACTATGGACTAGAATGGACTTGTTAGAGTCCTGATATAGACTTATAATGTATGCAATGCAAGAAATTGCAAAATTATGTGGAGCCAGGGTCATTGGACACTTTGGGAGCAGGGTGAGGGAAGAGCAATTGTAATGCAGGTTTTTTTGTGTT
>PVKH010021853.1:0-14220 GCA_004027955.1 Chaetophractus vellerosus
CCATGTTCCTTTTCTCCTTTTCTTTTTTCTCTGAAACTCTAGGACTAATAGGAGACATGAAAAATTCCCTCCAGGAAGGTCTGGTTAAGTATAAATGTGTAAGAATGGACTTGGAATGATAGCTTTGCATCATAATGTCTGAAAGAGATCATCTGGCTTAAGCTGCTGATTTCTTTTTATCATGCTATTACTGGTGGTAAACACTTGATTCTGAGATGGATTTATCCTTACATTTAGCCACAGAGAGATAACAGCAAAATAATTATTTTCTTCTTTTGTTTCCTTCCCTTAGTTTATGCATTCAAAAATTTTTACATACTTTTAAGCTTAACACATATGCTATTAAGTTTTCATGGAGCTTTGGGGTACTCAATAGTTCAATATTTGGGAGAGAGAGAAATTTGCTATTTTTCTATGATGCACAGACTACAGAATAGACCATATTTTGAGTCTATTCTAAGGGAATGGTAATAGAAGTTATGATTTTCTTGCATCCAGTCTTGCTCCCAAAGTACTTAAGGCAGTTTCTTGATTGAGAGTAATTTTTTGTAAAAATCAGAATCTACCATTCAGAAGAGAATTTAAGCAATTTTGGAGGCAAGGGCTTTTCTCTGGTGATATGTTAGAAAGAAATGTGCCAGTTTAGCTGTATTTCCCCCCCTTTCTGTATGCTCTTGCTGTGTGTTCATTTTTCTGTGTTCTTCTATTCTGCTTCTTGTCTCCCCCCGTTTTTGCGGCGACGCGCTGAGTCGGCCCTCCGCGCAGGCAGCTCACCCCGCTCGTGGGTGACTCCATTCCGTTTCGCAGGTGGCTCAGCTCCGTGTTTTGTGGGCCGCTCAGCTCTGTGATTCGTGGGCGGCTCGGCACCGTGTTTTCGCGGGTGACTTGCCCTGCCCATGGCGGCTCCACCCTGCCTGTGGCGGCTTTTTGCCCTGCCCACGGTGGCTTTTGCCCCGCCCATGGTGGCTTGCCTTTCTCAAGGCCGTCTGCCCGCTCGGAGAGGTCCCCGGGAACCAAACCCGGGGCCTCCCATGTGGTATACCGGTGCCCTATCGACTGGGCTATACAGCTGGCCCCAGCTCGTCTTCTTTAGGAGGCACTGAGAACCAAACCTGGGAATGCCCATGTGGGAGGCAGGTGCCCAATTGCTTGAGTCACATTTGCTCCCACTGCTGGTTTTTTTAGTAAATGTTTCCCCCCACCAAATCTTCATATTTTTTCAATTCAGCTCTTCCTGTCTTTGTAATGTGGTTTTGGTGAAAGGAAATCTCTGCCAATGTCATTAGTGTTTTGCATACCCTATAGAGGTGAATTATAGGGATATGAAGCCATGAGAAGAGAAGGTCTGGTTAGAAAAAGCAGTGATCTTTTATTTTTCTTTATCACTCTCACTTTCACAGTTCAGGCAGGGTCATTTGCCCTATGTATTTTGGTGAATTTGGCCTTAATCAGAAGGCCACTCAATAATCCATTTTATGGTATATTTGATGGGATCTTTCCTTTTTTCAGTAGATCCCTTACATACATGTAACATGCGAAAATATGGTACCAAAATTTTATGAATATTTTCAAAGTTCTCTGGGTCTGGAACTTTTCAGCTTTGTGTCTGGTAATTAAATCCACCTGAGAGTTCTAAGTAGACTTTCCACATTTGGGTAACTTGACTTTGTCTCCCCTGCCTTAGAATTTATAAAAGAAGAATCATTTCAATTTCTTATTCTCTTGCATGTACAACCTCTGAATTTTTGTTCAGTTGTCGAGGTGACCTCCTGAAGTATGACCATAATGTGGTTGGGACAGAAAGCTAGGAGAATGAGCCAGCCATCAGCTTAGGCATCCCATTTAACCTGCTGACCTTGGTGTTCTCACTTGCACAATGAAGGAATTAAATGAGAAGATTGCTCAGTCAGTACCTTCCAACTCAAAGATTCTAATGAATTCTTCCTGAGTGATGCTCAAGGGAGTTATATCTCTGGGCCTCTGAGCCAAAGACCCGAATTTTATTGGCAGAAATTAAGCATCTGTTCCTCTCTTCCCTTTAGTCTGGAGTAATACTATATCAGACCCCTGAAAAAGCCAGAATTCCTATTGAAATGTCATTGAGAAAGCAGCTGCAAGCTGGCAACTATAGGAAATAACTTATCAGCTCCTTTCTCATATAGAATTGGTACGTAGAGATGCAAGATGTCACCTTTTAGGTATGTGTGGAAAGATAGGTAGGTAAATTAGATTAGATTAGATTACATTTGCGGGGGGGGCGCGGAGAAGGAGGGAGAGAGAGAGAGGTTAGATAGATTTCATAACAGTCCTAATCACTAAGTATTTCTATATAATCTTAAAGAGTTTCTTTAAGAGTCTTTGATTTAATAGGAAGAAAAGTTTGCTCTTTCCACATACCTCAGTAAACAATAAAGAAATTGGATGGAAACTGCCAGTTAGCTCACTATTAGAAAACATATATTAAGAGCTTATTAGATGCAAGCCAGCTGATGAAACATATGAACATGGAATAAAACAGTGCAGTTATATTGATTTCCATTTTCTGGATGTTGGTTAGATAAACATAGGCATAAGTTTGCTTAATATTTCAGTGTAAATCTGCAATGAAACTTTCTGAAAATTTGACCTCTTTGGAGAAATACAGGTGGAATTGCCTTATCCTTTGCTTATTATTTAGCTGCTATAAATATGTATTCTAGATTAATTGATAAAAAATGGTAAGAAATAGCACAGTGCTTTAAAAGTTGTTTAAAATTGACTTCTTTCCCCCAAATAGAAACATAATGCAAAAAGTAATACATTTGTTACTACTTGAGTATGAGTTATTTCTACCTGCAAAATATCTTGAGATATTTTTGACTGGTGGTGTTTAATTTAATTAAAACTATCATTATGCTTTCGTGTTACATTGTTCTTTGAAATAATTTAAATTGCCTAAATAACATTATTGTATCTCTACTTGATAAAATGGAGAACCCAGAAGATTAATTTAGATACAGAATGGAGAATGAAAGAATCATAATATGTATTTAATTTTCTTTGAAAAATGCATTAAAAAAAACCATTTGAAGAGAAAAGAGCAATACAAATAGTAGAGTAGTAAGAAGCTCTTTATATGAGAGTACATATTTTGTGTACGTGTACAGATATAAGAGACATGATCATTACCAACTTTTTCTTGATCTGCTCTGGCATATTGTATTTTTATATATTATATAATGTCTTTTTCATTTCTTTGTTTTCTTTTAAACAGCAAATGCCAGCCTTCTTGGAGGAGGAGGGGGTAAGTCTTGAACATCACCTAGCAAAATAGAATTTTTATTACTACACTAAACACAAAATAGTTAGTATATTCTGTGATACGTTAAAGAAAATTAATTTCGCTCTATTCATCAATCTCCCAAATGATAATCTTCCAGAAAATAATTTACAATAGAAATAGCTTGGGTTTGTTTACATATTATTTTATCTGACTTCAAAATATTCTTGGGAGCAGTTGTAGCTTAGTGGTTGAGCACCTGCTTCCCATGTATGTATGTATATATAATGCTGTTTTCCCTCTTGTCAATCTTTATATTTCTAACCTTGGCATAAACTTTAAAAGCTATAAGCCATTAAGTGACTTATTGTAAATGTCAGAGTCACTTTTAATATGAATTCTGAAACAATACATTTGGGGCCCTGTGTTTTCTTTTTTCACTGTAATGACATTCTTTTTGTTCTTCATGAGTTTGTAGGTGGAGAACTTAATATATCCACCACTTACTGAGAAAAATAAAAAAGAAATAAATATTGGCAGTTTGTTTTTTTCTTTCCACGTATTTAGAGGAGAAAAAAAGAGGTCAAAGTGAAATGAGGAAGAGAGAGGGTCCTGAACTAGGAATTTTTTTGTTTCTAAAATTTTGTAACTATTTATTATTTTTATTTCTAGATTGGAAGATGAAAGCTTTCCTAGTCCCAATATGTTATAATATCGTAGAGAAGAAAAAAATATATACCATAGAATGGAATTCTTTTCTTATAAGAACCAGATGGAGATAAATAGGCTTGCTCTTTCTTTCATTCTCTCTCTCTCTCTCTCATTCTCTGCTTGCTCCTGCCCTCCCTTTTCATATATATGGTTGAAGTAGGTACAGTTGTACAGAGCTTTAGGTTTTCAAAAAATTTCCTGGCCTTTATCAGGAAATTTCTGCATAACTTTTATTTGGAAATTAAAACAACAACAACAACAAAAACATTGTTTCTATGTCAGAATCAATTGCTGTAAAAAACAATCATGGAAATAGAAATAATCAAAAAGAATTTATACTAGAAAGTGCGCTTCATGTTGACACATGTCAGTACATGTTCTATAGCAGAGTATTACGAAGAGAGCATGGGCTAGCTGTGATGTTTGACTTATTGTGTGAAAACCGTCAAAGATTACTTAACATCTCTGAGTCTCAGTCTCTTAATCTTTAAAAAATGGGGATCAAATTACATACCTAAAATGCTTTTGTGTGTGAGAATTATGGGAAAGTGTCTGATATGTAATAGAGTAGTAGGGGATCAATAAATGTTTCTTTCTTTTTCACTGAATTTCTTTGGAAAATATCAATCTACAGGATTTCTCATTGTACGTTTTTAAATGTGTTTGGGGGGATCTATAAGGGAAAATATTTCCTTAGGAGTTGGTTTCTCAGTAATATTTTTCTTCTAGGACACAATATATGAAGAAAACTTTATTAAAATGAATTGCCAATGATTAATATATATTAAGAAACCTGACTAATATTGTAAATAGGATAAAGAATAGTTAGAATTGAGTCTACATAAACAAATTCATCAAGTTAACAACAGACAAATTAGCTAGACAATTTATTTTTAAACTGATTAGACTAATTATGTTAGTTAAGATCATATTAGCTGCCCATAAAAGAAAAAGAAATCATAGTGTCTTAAAGAAGATAGAAATGCATTTCTGTCTCATGTAATTTAGTCTATATGTAGACTAGAATAGTTGTATGGGAATTCCATGGTGTCATCAAGGACCTTAGCTCTTATTTTTCTGCCCTGTCCTCCTAGTGCAAGTCTTCCATACAAAAGGCTACTACATAATCAAGGGTCCAGGAGAGCTGCTAGACCTCTAGCCATTATAAATATGTTATAGGTCAGGAGGAGAAGGGAAAACAAAAGATAAAAAAGGAAGGTCCTCAAAGATGTCAGTTTTCTTAAAGTAGCCTTCCCTGAAATCCAACATTATCCTTGACCTTCATCAAGTGTTCATTCCTGAATATTTGTAGTCTTTTATTTCAGGAAGCAATGTGCTCACCAAAAAACTGTGTTCTGTTTTTAAGGAAGAAGGGGAGTTTGGAAGCTGGGGTAGGCAATGAGCAGTCTCTACTATACTGGTCACCTCAATATTGTCAAGCTGCTTTGTGTAAATATGCTTATTCATATTTGGTGTGTATAGAATTAACTCTAGTAAATTGGCTTGTATTTACTCATGGTTCTTTTATATTATGTGAGAAGATACATTATGAATTTTTAGCAATGATAAGACATTCCAGGAACAGGCCTACGCAGTTTTCTGTTTATCCTAAGTATATACTTTACTGTCCTCTTCTAGATGGTTGATTTTGCTAAATGCAGTTATTTTCCATAATATCTAATTTCTGAAGACTAAAATTAGAAACTTAGAATCATCATAAAGATAAATTACAAGTATTTGAAATGGCTGTAATTTACTTCATTAAAGTAGGTCATTGACAGGTTTAAATTCATTTATGCATTTCTGGAGATGTCAAGATTGCTCTAAAATACATGTCTGATTTTTGGAAAGCTGCATTTTAAAATTAAATTTAAGGATTATTTTTAGCCCTTGCTGAACTGAATTCTGGTCCTCCAATTCTATGACAATTTTTTTCCATCCTGACAGTGATATTTGTAATGTAGTAGCGAGTAATCATCCTATAAGAAGCAATTAAATTGATATAATAATTCTCTTGTATTTAATCAATGATTCATTCTGTTGAATTGAATTAATATCCCCTCAAAGACCTCTAAAAGGAATACTTTTTTGATTGACAAAACAATTTTTTTTGATCAAGGAAACTGGACACCACATACAAAAATAATAAAAACTGCCTTAAATACCATTTTTCTTGTCCACAGAAGGACTTTCCCCCAAATTCTATTGAAGTGGTACTTGATTGTGAAATTTAGACAAAATCAATATATAGAAAATTATATTATCCACCATAACTTAGCATTTTGTTGCTCTTTCTTGAAGAGTTTATAGTCAAGAAGTGAGTTCTCTTAAAAGAAGATTTTATAAAATAATCACAGATCATCCTCTCAGTTCTGATTTTAAAGTGAGAATTATTTCACATAGGTGTGATTTTTCATTGTTGGGTAGAGGTCAGTCTTTCTATGAACTTAGTGTCAATAATGAAATTCATCATGAGGAACATAGGTGATGAGGCCATGTCTACCTAGTTATTTCAGTTAGATACGTTAAAGGCAGAGACAGATAAATATTAATTGCTCAGATAAGTATGTGACTGGTTTATAATGACTTTATTCTTCTAAGTTAAGATACAAATGGATTTTCCCTTTTAGGTAGCCTTTACATTTCCTATGTAATGGTATAACATCAAAAAAACTTTGAAGTTCTACTAATATTTTACAAATTTTCCATTATTCTGTTATTGCCAATACCCTCCTGTATAGCACATGTAATATATAAAACTTATATTCTCAGTAAGTTCTTTTATCAGTCTGAATAGGCCATATTATGATGCAGTAACAAAGAAACCTTAAAATCTTAGTGGTTTAATAAAATAAGGTTTATTTGCTGCTCACATCATAGTCTGAGTGGGAGTGGTAGCTCTCCTACTCAGACTCTCTTCCAAGTGGGACTTAGAAAGCCAGGCTGGTTCTCTTTCTTGTAGTTATACCTTGTAATATGTGGTTGCTAATGCTGCCACAGAACAGGAAGAGAGAGCTGGAGGATCTAGTCATATATACTTAAAGGCCAGTTTTGGAAATGGCTTGCATTACTTTTGCTCATGATTCATTGATCAGAATTCAGTCAAGTGACACCCCAACCTAACTGCAAGGAAGGTTGGGGAAAATGGAGTCTTCCAGAGTTCCAGGAAGAGGAAATGGATGGTAAACACAAGACATTGTCTGTGCCATGGTGCTCAAATGACATCAGTGTTATTATAAGCAGTAGTATTATTGATATTATTTTATTGGTTGAGGGAAATGAGACTTCGGCAGTTTTGTTGACTTCTTTAAGATTACAAAGCTTAATAGGGGTAAAGTGTGAATGACAGACCAGGGCTCCTAACTTCTACTCCAGGGCTCTTTACCTTTGTTCTGTGGCTTTTAATATACCTCTGCTCTTTAGATTTGCTTTTTCTGTGCACAGGTAATTAACTCTGTTTACATCAGAAAAAAATGAATGCAGCTGAGATATGGATGATGATTTCTTTGGCTTATTTTCACAAATCTTAAGCTCTATTGATAATTTGAAGATATATACAATGGCACCCACTTATGTTCCTTTTGGATTACTGCCCAGATTCATCTACTTTGTCTGTTTGTTTATTTATATGGGCTCGGTCTTAGGGAACATTGCATTTTAAATACATATTCACCCATCTGTAATAAGAATGTTTTACATGCACAAGTTCCTGTGATGTTGATACCTTTGAAATATATAGTAAAAAGAACATCATTGCAACCTGCCCCAAATTATGTCAAGAAGCAGAATTAGAAAGAAAAATCACAACTAAAGAGCTAATTCCTCAATTCCTTTCAACCTCATGCTTTAGATACTTTTCCCTTTCGTTGACACAGTAGTTTACATAAAACCAGGATCTGCTGATAGAACCCAAAAAGGACTTTTGTTGTTGTTGTTTTCTGTTTGTATTTATTTTTAAAAATATATTTTTATTTATTTTTAAAAGATACTTAGAGTTCTTAAAATGTTACCAAAAAAAAAAAAAAACGAAACAAAACTAAGGGATTCCCTTATGCCCCACTCTCCACACCTCCCACTTTCTCCCACATTAACAGCTTCTTTTATTAGTGTGGTACATTCATTGCAATTGGTGAACACATTTTGGAGCATTGCCACTAAGCATGGATTATAGTTTACATTGTAGTTTACACTCTCCCCACCCAATTCTGTAGGTTATGGCAGGATATATAATGGCCTGAATCTGTCATTGCAATGTCATTCAGGCCAATTCCAAGTCCTGAAAATGCCCCCATATTGCACCTGCTTTTCCCTCTCTCTGACTTCAGCACCTCCAGTGGCCATTGTCTCCACATCAATGATATAATTTCTTCCATTGCTAGAATCCCAATAAGTCTGTAGTAGAATACCAGGAAGTTCGCTCTATTCCATATTTTATTCCCCAGTCCTGATGATTCTGGGATGGTGATGCCCACTCCACCTCTAATTGAGAGGAGGCTTTGAACCCATATGGCTGATGGATGGGACTCTCTTGCTTGCAGTTGTAGACTCTCTCGGTTCCTTGGTGTGGTGGTTGTCTATCCTTACCTCCTTGTTGTCCTGGGTGAGTCTAATGAACTGGAGATTAGGTGTTACAACTCCACTGAGGCTCAGGGCCCCACTGGCACATGGACAGCCCAGAGATTCAAGTCTCTTGGACATACATCTACCAACTCCAGCACCAGCTATAGGTTCAAACGGAAGGGACAGAAGAGGCATGTGTAGAGAAGTCACATGTGAGTCCAACTCTGTCACACTCGGGAGCACCATCTCCAAAGTAGGGCCCACTGGCAAGGCACCAAACTCTGGAGCTGTCTGCCCTGATCATAGGACCTGGGTGTCTCCAGAGCCCTCAGAAGCCCCACTATTTGGGATAGTATCTACTTTGGCTGCCTATGAGCTCCTGCTGAGACGTGCATAGCATTGCCTCTCTGATGACCTCCTGACTCACTTTGAAGTCTCTTAGCCATATAAACTAATTTGTCTTTACCTTTTCCTCCTTTTATTCAAGGCCTTTTTCCAGTTGCATCACCAGCTGGTACTTGGTAGTAAGCTCTCAGTGCTAGGGAGACTCATCCCCAGGAGTCATGCCCCACGTTGGGGGGAAGCTAATGATTTATATGTTGAGTTTGGCTTGGAGAAAGGCCACATTTTAGCAACATGGAGGCCCTCGGGAGGTAACTCTAAGCACCCTACAACAGGCGGCTAAGTTGCAGTTTCAAGAGCAAAGGCTCATAAACATAGTCGTCAATATCAAGGGCCCATCAATGGACCATCCTTCTTCACTAATCATTGCCCCTGTATTTGGGGGATCGTTACTGTTCCATTAGAGAATGTGGCAGAGCTTCCTAGGATGGTAATTCAATATTCTTTCAGGTAATGTGTGAATCTCTACCTGCTGTGGCCATGCCCCATGAACACTTGAGCACATTTATATACCTTATATGTATGCCCAGGTGAACTTCCTCCCATGTATCCCCCATCACTGACATCCCACACCAATGATCCTCCCCTGCTACAGTTGTAACCCTTCTATGATCCAAAACTTTTTCAAAAATGAAGCCAAGAAGATTGCCAAATTCGATTAATAGGAAAATGAAGTAATAATGATAGGTTTAAACATAAGAAATAAAATACATAATAATTTAGAAAAACTAAACAAAAATAAAATTTAAAAATTAGGATATTAAAAAAATGATGAAAAATATTTAAAAAAATTTTTTTAATGTTTTGCCTTTCATCATTGTAATATATGTTGTCCTGTATGTACAGTGGCATTTTCTTCCATTTCTTCCCCAGTGTCTTACTTTTTTTCATTTGTCTTCAAAGAAGTTTTAGGTCACAGTAAAGTCACATACAGAATATAAGGGACTCCCATATACCCAACATCCTCCCCATTTTCCCCCTTCCAGTATTAATAAACTTTGTACATGTGGATGGTACATTTGTTACAACTGATGTACAAATATTGAAACATAGTTACTAACCATGGTCAATGGTTTACATTATGGTTTACATTTTAGACCATACACTTACTTAAATTTTTGATGAAAAAATTTAATGGTACATGGCCTGTAACACACCATTGCAAGATCATGCAGAACACTTCCATTGCCCCCTAAATACCCCTTCTTCCATCTATTCTCCCCCCCCCCCACCTCGGGGCCCTTGTCAACCACCAGGCATTACTCCTTGAAAAATAAGATTCATAGATACTTGCAACATGCTGAGGGCTGCACACACTAGTCTGTCCTTCCCTATTAGGCTTTTGAGAGACACTTGCCCCTCTGACAAACAGGATGTTTTAATGGGATTCGTGTCCTCCAGTCTATTAAAGCTCCTAAATGCTAAAGCCCAATGCATAATATTAGACATTGTAAGTGATATTTCCTTACATAGTAGCATTTTAAGATTGACTTTAATGAATACTTTTTAAAGACTCATTTTAATCATATATACATATATATGTATTATATTTATATTTTTTAATCAGTGCTATAATTCTATACCTAATCTCTGGAGTGACTGTGCAGCAGGATCATTTTTAAATAACTAAACCCTCAGCACAATATGGAAAGCATGGGAAAGCCATTTGTCTAGAATGAGAAAAGAATCAAGTGTGGGAGCATGTGTTAACTACTGTATCAATAGAACATATTATGAACCTTTCCCACCTTCAAAGCCTTCTTGCTCTCCTCACATCCCTTTAAGTGGGCCCGAAGTTGGACAAGGTTCAGTGGCCTGAAGTCAATAGCTGTTCCGTTGCACAGTCCTACTGGCAGACAGAATTCCTAATGCTTCCTTGTGGATAATATCCACTTTTATGTTGATATACTTTGTGGTGAGGTATCAAAATGCATGGTGGAAAAGCAGGGAAATTGTAAAATTATTTAGTGTCATACAATAGGTAACATTTGTGTGTCTCCATCTACCTATCACCTGTTTTTATGTAGACAAACATAGGTGCACATGTTCATACATTCATTCATATTCATTCATTCAACAAATATTGGGTAACCACTGTGTGCCAGTATTGATTATTGATTTGGCAATAGACATTTCCCTTTCTTTGTTACCAGTCACTGTCTTTGTTTGGCAGAAGTCTCTGAGAAATTATAATTCCTCACATTCTCTAAGATACTACAAGGATTCCCTTTGCATGGGTCTTTTGAACTAAAATGATATTTTATCATCAACAGAACAAGCATCAGATACCTTATTTAAAAAGACAGAACAGATATCCTGAAAAATAATTTTCTCCAAAAAACATGAATGTGTTGTTATCCAGAATTCCTAATATGAAAAAACACATTTACTGGGCTTGAGTGTATTTAAACAGGAATGCTTTAATAAATTACTTCTTAAACATCCACAAGCAGAATGGAGTGTTCTCTCACCCTTCCTCCACATTCAAAGCAGTTTTCCCCTGGCACCACTCCATTGCTCAAAATCCCTACAAATGATTCTGTGCTTCACTGTTGTTAAACCCCAAGATCTGGCCAGGCTCAGGGCATGCTGGGAGGAATCTAGAATAATGGTCAGCAGGAAGGGCCAAGGTCTGTTAGGATGTTAGGGGTTCCCTTCAGTGGGACAGTCAAGGCTGGCTGACAGTAAATTAGCCCACTGGCCTATGCTCAGCAGGTGGAGGGGTCCCAGCCCCGAGCCTGAGGAGTAGTAATGGTTTTTCTCTCATGAGGGAGAATAGCATAGCAAGAGAAACTCTTGTTGGTCAGGCAGAGACTAAGTCTCTAGTAGAGCTGCAAGAAGGGGTGTGCTGCTGAGCCACAGAAAATAAGGCTTAAATTCTGTTTCAGGCAGGATTGATCCTGCGCACTGCAGTTGGTTGATCCTGCCAGAGGGGATCAGGAGGCCCCACATGTGAAGAAAGTGAGGGAAAGGAAAAGAGGGGAAGAGAAGAGGGGAAGGCAGAATTTAGGCACTGAGAGCCAGGCCAGGCCTGACAACATTTAGTTACATACTGAACCAACCAACCAACCAACCTCCCTCCTTCGCTTCCTTCCTTCCATTTTGTCTCAGCCAACAGTCTTTATTAATCACCTCTTTTGTACTAGTCCTGACATTGAGGTAGCCAAGATTCTTACAAGTAGGTTCTGCCAGGTGTATAAGTATCTATTTATACATCAAATATCCTAATAACTGGAAAAGCTCTTCATACAGGAAAAATGGAGCAGAGATGAGGAGATCAACATTTTGAAGTGGTCAGGAAAGGCTTTCCAAACGAGGTAACACTGGAGCAGTCTTGCAGGCTGAGTCACAGTTTGCCAGGAGAGGAAAGAAATAACCCACCCAGTTGTATTTCCTACTGTTGCATATAGATATCTTGCTTTACTTTAGCTGACCTCCTCACTGTTCTGTAGTTATATTATCATATGTTAGTTAACATGGTTTCCTCTGACCATCTAGGCATGTCACTTAAATTGGAGTGAAAAGTTTTAGAGCAGAGCTGAAGAGAGGAATTCTCATGCTGGTGGTATTTGGCATCACAACTCCATGAGAGCAACCTGGGCATGGTCTGGTGGTCATCACCAATACAAACTCCTCCTTTCTTGCCTCCTCCCGTGGTTACTGCACCTGCATCTCCGTCTAGGGACCATCTCTCCAGTTTCCCATGACAGTTGGATTTCTAGTATGTGTTTTGCTCATTTCACATGGAATAATCCTGGGAAAATCCTTGCCTAGTTTCTATTCCTAGAAGTTTGACCTAGCCCCCATTGCCTAAACTTGTCTGCCATTTGTCATTAAGTTTTCCAAGTACTTCCTAGTGGAGAAGGGGCCGGAGCAAAATCCAGGCCATGGACTGACTGCATACTCACTTCCTCTTCTAAATGAAGCTGACCCATCTAACAGCCTTATTGAAGGGGTAGCCCTGAGCAGGTCATATCCTCTTTCTCATAACTGATTGAACCAGGAAAGGAACATTCCCCAATGAGGAATGTTCTTCTTGAGAGCAGAGATTTTCTTACTCATCTTTACAGCCCTGGCTGCATCCACCATAGAGCTTTGCATATACATGTACTGGATAAATATTTTAATTTTGAGATATTACTATTGCACATCTGGATTTTCAACATGTTTAGATAACTCAAATTTGACCAGTTTGTGAAGGTAATCCCCTTATCTTTGGATGGTCTTTAAATAAAAAACAAAACTTTCCATCATTGTATTACCTTTTGTTTTTTAAAGGTTTATGAAGACAGAATCTCATAATTTTCTTTAAATACTATGATTATATTCTAATCCTGGAGAATAAAGAGAACAGTATTTATTTGAATAGATATGGAAATGAAATGCAAAGAGTATGCATTCCATAGACTACATGGAAAAAGAGAGACTGTTGTCGCATTCATGTTTGGTCATATTGCAGGAATTTAGCCAGTTGTATCTTTCACTGAGAAATATCACTGTCCTTATTGATTTTTCTTGTTCAAACTTATTGGCAAATATTTAAAATGCTAAGATGCCACTTCATGAAATTTGACATTCATTACGGAATAGGATCAAGGACAAGCCTTACAAAAAGTTATTAACTAGGTAAGGCTTAGCTGTTGAACATTTGTACCTCATGCTTGAAAAGCAATGGACAATGAGAATTATGTACAGTATACTCTCAACATTTTATTTGCTTTTTTTCATTAAAAACAATAATACATTTCTAATTTAAAATATTAGGACATAAAAAGGATAGGTAACTTAGAAATAGAAGTGTGGGCATTGACACCATAACCTCTATTTTATGTTTCATTAAAATAAATAATCACTTTCCAGGTTCATAATTTTGTGCACTATTAACAGATAATTGGTTTTCTCTACCTTATGCTTCATTTCATTAACTTGTAGGTATTCCATAAAATATTTCTGTGATTATTGTGTTAAAGTTTCAGAAGAAAAATAAAGAGATTTACTATTAAGTTTTCTTTTCTTGGATTCATTTTATTTTATTTTATTTTATTTTTTATTATTTAAAAGTTTTTAATTTTATGTGTTTTCTAGGAAATATAGAAAGAATTCATTTGAATTCTTTCATTCCTCCATTGTGATATTGCCCCTAAAAATATATTTGATTTATTTGTTTTTCTTTATTTTTTTAAATTAATTTTTTATTTATTTTTTATATATCTATATACATTTTTAGGATACATTGATTACACAAATGTTACACAGAGATTCCAGGAGTACCCATATGCCACCCCCCC
>PVKH010021854.1:0-14229 GCA_004027955.1 Chaetophractus vellerosus
AATACACTCAAAGGAATAGTCCACCCCTCCATCAGTCATTTCAACAAGTACTTCCTGAATGGGTTTACTGAAGTCTTGGGGGTTTATACATTCAGAGGCTCCAAATTCCTTGGCCCTTGCAAATTTATCTTTATTGATGTCCACACCAATGATCCGAGATGCACCAGCCACCTTACAGCCCATGATAACTGCCAATCCAACTCCTCCCAGTCCAAAGACAGCACAAGTAGAGCCAGGCTCCACCTAACAGTAAAAACATTCTATGAGGTCATCATTGTGGAAAAGCCAGAGAAACAACTAGGTTCTTACAGATCAGGCCAATTTCACTATTCCAGCAAAGCTTTGCTGAATTGGATTAGAAGACAGAAGCTAAAACCCAAGCCAATCTCTTACCTTGGCAGTGTTTACAGCAGCACCATAACCTGTAGAAATGCCACAACCCAGCAGGCAGACTTTATCCAGGGGTGCTAAGGGATCTATTTTCGCAACAGAGATATCAGCCACAACTGTGTATTCAGAAAAAGTGCTGGTTCCCATGTAATGTAAAAGTGTCTTTCCTTTGCAAGTAAATCTGCTAGTACCATCTGGCATTAATCCTTTTCCTTGAGTGACTCTAAAGAAAAGAAAAAGAAAAAAGGGTAGAAACAAGTTTCTTAACACCCACAGGAGAAAGAAATCAGTTTTAAAAAATAATGACCAGTGTAATTATTTAGAAAAGTGTGCTAAAACTCAAAGTCCAATTTCTAATGTATTTATTAATAACTTAGCACCCTTAGCAATGGTTTTTTGAAGAAACTCATAAAAATTTATAATCTTATTCATCTTTCCCAACATTCAATATCCTTGTTGTCCAAGTACTGAAGTCATTTGAACAGGTACCAATTACAGATCAGATAAAATTATCCACCTGCCCCATGGTTCCCTCATCTGTCTGCATGTTGTCTGCTTGTTTTCTTTACGAGGCACCAGGAACCAAAATCGGGACCTCCCGCGTGGGAGGCAGGCGCCCAACTGCTCAATCCACATCAGCGCCATAAAATTATTTTAAAATTCCATCATAAAACTTTGAGCAAATATAACTTCATAAATTATACAGCCCAAACCATTATCTACACAAGTAGAGATTACAATTATCCAGAGCGGACGATGAAGACAGATGGCCAAACTGTCTAATTTAGAACTTTTAGGAGATCTTTCACAAAACTCTAACAGTCCTCAAGGACTCAAATTATTTTCATCACTTTGTTTTGCCTGTGTAGTTGGTTACACCACATCTTGGTTTGCCAAGGCTGCTATAATAAATACTACAGACTAGCTAGCTTAAACAACAGGAATTTACCGTCTCAGGTTTAAAGGCTAGAAGTCTAAAATCAATGTATCAGCAGGCCATGCTTTCTCTACAGTCTGTAGTGTTCTGGTGGTGACTTGCTGGCAATCCTCCATCACATGCAGATCTGTCTCCTTCTGTCTCTCCTCACTCTTACTACCATGCCCAAATTTCCTTTCCTAATAAGGACCGCAGTCACATTGGAAGAAGACTCACCCTGATTCAGTTTGGTCTCTTAATAGGATCTATGAAGATTTTACAAATAAGTTCACATGCACAGGACAGGGGGTTAGGACTTGAATGTCTTTGTATAGGACACGATTAAACCCACAACACAACAACAAAGGCAAAAAAACTCCTCAAAGGCAACCAAAACAGTGAACAGTGACAAAATTACTGCTGATATTCTGAATAGTTAGGTAATATAACAGCTTGCTTAGGAGTATGGGCCCTTTAAAGTCAGATACACTTGGATTCAAATCCTGTGTAATCTTGGACAAGCTAACTACTTTTTCTGTGCCTTAGTTTCTTCGTGAGAAGATGGGGGAAATAATAGTATCTTCCTCGCAGATTTCTATAAAAATGAAATGAGATGTTATATAAAGCTTACCACTGTGCTTGGCACAGAGGGTGTTTAGTAAATGTTGGGTTTTTTTTGTTTGTTCTTTTAATAAAAATAAGCACTACAATTTGATGTATACTCTTTGTGACAGTTTGAATTTGGTGAATACTAAAAAGAGAAAGATTATGTTTTTGGACTAATCCATTCCTGTAGGTGTGAGATCCTTTTGATTGGGCTACATCATTGAGGTGTGACTCAGGTTGAGGTCTCTGCTCTCTTGCTGGATCTAATATAAACGGAGACAGAGAGAGAGACACAGATAAAGGGAGCCACCATATCCAATCCTGCAACGTGAGAGAAAGGACTCTAGTTTTGCCCACAGCTGAGCTGTAATGGGAGAAGTACCCAAGAGGCTCAAAGAGCTGAGGTCCTGGGAGAGATGAGCCAGGATATACCTGATAGCTTGCAGCTGAACTCGGGAAGAAAGCTGGCAGCCAACACTGACAAAGGAGGCCTGGTAAGAGAAAAACCCTATGCCTGGATGCCCACAGCTAAGCTCCTAGGGACAGTGGATTCTGGAGGGGGAAGGCAGAGACCTCAGCAGAGATCAGTGATCATCTTGCTTACCACGTGGTGACACACCAGGATGAACAGTAGCTGACTTTGGTGAGAAAGTATCTCTGATGCTGCCTTGATTTGGACATGTCATGGCTTTGGAACTGTAAGCTTTTTCCCCAAATAAATTTCCCATTTAAAAAGCCAACCCATTTCTGGTACTTTGTATCAGCAGCCCTTTGGCAAACTAAAACACTCTTAGATAAAACGGTTGACATATATATGAATAAACAAATATATAGAAATAGCAATACTGCTTGAACCGTAACATAAAGATGAAGAGAAAATGGACTGCCTCTGGATTTAAGTGTAAATATTTCCTCTGAAAGACAAGTAAATATGACCAGCAACAAAGAACGAGGTAACAAAGTAACAGCTATATGAAAAATAACTGTTTTTGAGATCTTTATGAGAGCAATTTAACTCTCCTTGGGGTGAGAAATCACTCCTGTTCCAAAGGAGTCTCTTGAATAACAGGTGACATGGGACAAATTTTATGCTATAAAAGAACCTCTCTCTAAAAGGTTACAAAAGCCTATCACCATTTATTATACTTGACGGGTGGCAAAAGTTTCCAGGCTGTGTTTGAAATTCCTCTTCAAACCGGATTCTTTTTGTTTCAGCTTTGCCAAAAGTAACTGAATTTACGTGTACAAAACAATGGAGGCTTGTTTTCCAAAAATTTTATAAACTAGTTTTGTCAACAGCATTAGAAAAAGAAATGCAAGAACAACTGAATCTCCCAGACACTACTGGTGGGAGCCACACTGGACAGCTGTAGATGTGTATCCCATGACTCTGCAATCCCAATCCTAGGAAAATACCTGAGAGAGTGGTACATATATTCACTAAAAGATGTATAAGAATGTTCACAGCAACATTAATCATAATAGCCCCAAGCTAGGAGTAACCTAAATGCCCATCAACAGGAGAATGAATAAATAGTGTTATCTGAAATGGGAGTATGACACAGAAATAAAAAAGAACCAGTGATGCACACAGAAAGTTGAAGAAGTCTCACAGACAGTATGAGTGGGAAGAAACCAGACAAAAGACCACATATATTGCGTGATTTACATTTATATGACATTACATAGTGAAAGAAGTCAGAATAGTGGTTACCCTTGAGGGAGGTAGGTACTGACTTGGAAGGGACATGAGGAACTTTGTTTGGTGTTGGAAGGGTTCTCTATCTTGATGTGAGTGATGTTTATAACCTTCTGGTGTAGATATAAATTAAAATTGAGATTTACCCTTAATAAAGTACTTTCTTTATTATATATCTACCTCAATAAAAAAGAAAAGAAACAAACAGGGGATTTTTAATTGTCTCAAAGAAGTAGTTTTTAAGTGCTATAATCTTACTATAATAAAATAACGACTTTTTCTGTGTCAATGGGTTATAATATCTCTTGTAGATCCCCCACTAACTTATGAGGTAAGTTTTATTACTTTGATTTAGTGGACAATAAAACGGCTCATTAAAATATATTCACATATTCTCACAAGCATGTGTCGTCCCCCCACCCCGCTTACTATATACTTTGGCAAATTTAGCCTAGTGTTATGGAAAGAGAATGGGTTCAGAAAATTCAGTTTTTTCTCCTACAAGCTGGTATTATGGGTAAACCACTTAATTTCTGAGTATTAAATTTTCTCATTTATGAAAATGGGATACTAATAACGATAATATGGTTGCTATAAAGTTGGAATGAAATAATTCATGTAAAAAGCACTTTATAAATGGCCACACAATTATTATTTTCATTATTGTGACTTGTTTTAAAAATAAAATAAAAAGGCACTAACCTTATCTTTTGGCAAAGGTTTGTTTTAGGATTTAGACAAAATTTGCATTCTCCACACTGTGGGATGTAAAGTGGGATGACAGTATCACCTGGGAAACAAATGTGAAGACATTATCCTGAATAGGTAGCATCTGTTTCTAAGTGAATACATCAGCCTCTGCAAATTCCCATTCCTGTCCACTTATGCTGCTTTGCAAAAATAACAAGTACAAGGCTTAGAATTTTACCTACATAACAACATTTAGACGCTACCTGACCTTGTGAAAAACACAAGTTTCAAAATTTTTATCTCAATGAAACTCTTAAAACACTAATGGGAGAACAAGGAGGTTGATACAGCTTTAAAAGTTTTGGCTTAACTGGGCAAAACTGACTTTGAGAAAGTCCTCATACAAGTAGCAGCCTGCAAAATCAGAGAAAAAACAAATATCTGTGCTTCCCGGATAAGGAATAAAATCAGCCTTGACAAGTCAACTTAGGTGATAACCTGTTCATAAATATAAATAGTGTATAGTTAACAGACAAATAATTTCCCTATGGAAAAAGCCAAAATCATCAAATAAGTGGTTCAAATATTCTCCTTACCTGCTTTCAGCTTAGTAACTCCTTCACCAACACTCTCCACAACTCCAGCACCTTCATGTCCCAAGATAACTGGAAAACACCCCTCAGGATCAGCCCCACTCAGGGTATAAGCATCCGTATGGCAAACAGCAGTGGCAATAATCTATCAGGATATTAAACAGCATTTAAGTGTGTGTGTGCATGCAATTAGAGTGAGGTATAGGGCACCAGAAAAGGCACTTTTATTCTAATACCATCTCTCATTGATTCTAAGATACAATTCTTTCACAGTTTTTTTCCCTCCTCTCTTTTACATTTAGCCTTTCTAAAATCAGCATGCACTTACAAAAAGTCAAAATAATTATAATTTACAGCATTCTGTTAGTGGTACATAATAATGGTGCACTTTATAATGGTGGAGTTTTATATACAATGAAACATAGTATATCTATTCTCCTTTTAGTGCATGTTAGCAAGAGAAGATAAACAAGGTGATTTTATGGGAACTTGTGCCTTCAACTGTGGAATGGAATATCACCTTGGCAAAGCAGGTGGAGTCCATCTCACTGCTGGTCTCTTCCTGTTAAGCAATGTGAGTTCTATCGTTCCAAACATTATTGACTATTTCTGAAATATGCCAGCCTGCTTGGGTCAGGGCCAAAATTCAGAGCTTTTGATTGCAACAACTCTGGTTTTAGCAGCCACACACAACTTCTACTTAAATAAGCCCTTTATCTGCATCTCTCTGGCTTTCAAGTATCTCTTTCCAAACCACCAAAAGTACAGAAAGGAAAAGTTTTGGAGTTTCTATATTTATGCTCTCTGCTTCTCACTGATGTACCCACTTACAATACAACATTCTTTTGCCCTATTAACAATCTCCCAGGGAAGGCAGTTGAACTCAGTGTGCCCAAAATAGTTTATCTTAGAATATCCAGGACATTTTCTTCTTTGGTTGCAAAATCACAATCAGCTTAATTTCTGAACTTAAAGGAAAACATACAAATTATTATAGGATTTCAGATTCCTGGGTTTGTGTTGAAAAGGATCTTAAAAAGTTATCTGCCCTGGGCTTCTCAACCTGATATGTGTGATTCCTGGGAGTGTGAAACAATGTGTACATGTGGTGTCTGTATATTTGGAGTTTGGATGGGGCAGTATTCAAAGTCACAGAAAAAAAAAAAAGGCGTATTTTCCTAGAATGTTAATTTTATTCAGTTGTCACTACTTTAAAGCATTTATTTTATATGAAAACTAGCACAGAATACAATGCTAAAAACATGAAGTTTTATAAGTTTCAAGGCTTCAAAGATCCTTCCAGCTGGATGCCTTGTGCAATATGCCTCTTTCCAGGGCTAACTTCAATTCTCTGTCACAGAATTTCAGAAGTACTGGAATAATGCATCTCCTGAATCCCGACCTTGTTTGCAAGGGTTAGTACATTTTACAGCTTTCCAAGCAAGCAGATTTTACTTGCTTATTGCTCCAATCAGTCACTTCTTCCCAAATCTTATTTGAAGCCTATTCTAACAAAGTTGAAGGCCATTTCTTCTTCTTTTGTTTCTAATATGTCACCACACATTTTAAGTTAGGGTTCAGCAGAAATGGCAGCATCCCACAAAGTCACCTTAAACCCAAGCTATGAAATATAAACTATAGTAATCCAGTGATCCATATGGATGTCACTGCTCAGTCCAAGATCAAAGCTAAAAAAGATGAAGAGGGGTGCTGCAAAGGTGAGACACAAAATAAGAGGCCTTTGTGATTCTAAGGTTGGATGAGTTCAATACCTTCTCCTTGACACTGTCCTATGGGATTTATCCTCTGCAGACCTGAGATCTATTCATCTACCCAGAGACCTAATTGTGTGTCCTCTTCTCCAGTGCCTTAGATGTATCATTACCTTAATTCGAACTTCATGAGCCTTTGGGGGTGCCACTTCTATCTCCTCTATGGAGAGAGGCTTTCCAGCCTCCCAGGCAACCGCAGCCTTGCACCTGATAACCTGAAATGGGGAAAAAAAGAGCAAGCTGTTTATTCTCCTAAAATAATAATAAGCTACTTAGTCAATTTAGATACTGAATGCTAATTTTAGAAAATATATCACAAATTCACAAAGAAATACGTACCTCTAAGTGATGTAGAGAACTGTTTTGCATGCTTTTAGATTTCATATAAGCAAACATTTTAAAATTTTTAAAAAAAGATCTAAGACAACCACATGGTCTTTTAGTAAAGAAGTTTTATTCATCAAATATTTAATGACCTTCTACAATGGATAAGCAGGAGCAGGTTAAGAGTACAGGTTCCAAGACAATCTGATTTATTAGAGCTGGTATGGTGTCCAAGGAATTGCTATGCTTAACATGTGCCCCATGAGATTCTTTTGCTCTGGCTGGTTTAAGTAACACTGGTTTGGTGCAATAACTAAGTGCAGATGTGGAAGGAGGATAGGCTATCAGAACAGGAGAGCCTTTTAAAAACTACGTCCATTCCTTATAACTGTATTGTCCAACACAGTGGTCACTGGCCACATGTGGCTATTGAATAGTTGAAAGTGGCTAGTCTGATTGAAGATCTGCTATAAAATACACCCAGAAGTTGTTCAAAAGAATGTAAAATAAATTTCCTTAATAATATTTTTAAAAATGTGGATTACATGATGAAATATCATTTTGACTATATTGGATTAAATATATATTATTAAAATGAATTTCACTTGTTCCTTTTTACTCTTTTTAATGTGGCTACTAGAAAATTTTAAATTACATATGTGGCTTGTATTATATTTCTATAGGATAGTACTGCCTTAGAGATTCTAGTCGGTGTACCCTTCTACTGCCAGAGAATCAAGCATAATGAGGAAGGTTTTGATCAATTCACATAACGCTTTTGAAACATGTTCACTGATTAGACACTTCAAACCACTGGGTCTATAGGAGATAGACTTGAATGTCAATAATTACAAAACAGTGTGGTTAGAGATACACACAAAGTGCTAGAGAAAGAAAAATTGGGGAAAAAGTGTAACTTTGGAGGGGTTGGGGAAAACATCACTTTTAAATGCAATTCTGAAGGATGAAGAGGAGTTACAAATGGTGATAATACACTTACATACAGGGTGCCCGTGAGGCATAAATGATAATATGAAGTCTTAAATATTAAATAGTCTTTGGCACAGCGTAGCTCTGCAAAAATAAGTTATCAGTAGCAGTAAAACAAAGAATGGAGCAAAATGGAAGGTGAAGTACATAAAGGCATAAAGACTGGCCTGGGTAAATTAGTGGGGCCAGAAATTGTTGCTTTTAAAACTGAAATGCAGGTACTAAATCTGACTGTACAAAAAATTTAGATTGTAAATTTGAATCATTTCTTCACCTCAATCACCATAAATCTCAAAACAAAATCCCAATGATTAAATTCAGAATACTAACAATGAAAGCATGTAACTCAGGGATCTGAAACAAGAATAAGCAAATAATTCAACCCAGAATCTAAGTTTTATGTATTTCTTCCCTTTTAAAAAATGTTTGAAAGGAGGTTTACCTTTTCATTTCAATGACAATACTTCTAAGTAAAACAAAGCCCCATTCCAAATGCACTGGCAACTGCCCTCCCTACTTTAACATGTGAACTATCCTAAGAATTATACATAACTTTACACCTCTCCTAATAAAGACAGTTGGTAATATATGGGGCGGGGCGACACTGCCAATTTTTGAAGTCTGGAAGATCCTTTAAGAATTTACCGTTTCTTTTAAACTCCAACATTTAAGGTCATAAATCTTTCCCCGAAAAAATTTCTAAAATTTGCAAGCATTAAAACAATGAACAACTTCAGACTGATTATTCATGTTATTCAATTCCAAGAACCTGGAATATTTCTGTCGCACAGGGACAGACCTAGGTTGGAATCTCAGCTCACTATCCCTGGCATGACTGAGCACGACCAAACTCTTAAGCTTCAGTTTCTGGTCTTAGAAATCGGATAATACTTCGCGGAGGTGTTAGGTAAGGATTAAAGACGGATATAAAGCTTACGGTGCCTAAGCGCTCACACATGTTACTGAAAGGAACCTTGGAGTATTCCCAAAATACATTCTTGATGGCACAATTGAGTTTAGCGCAATTATGCATTACAATTATGAAACGCAAGGCAACCTAGGGGTTAGGTGCACGGGCTCTAGCGGCAGCTTTGCTACTTGAAGGCCACGACCTCCGCCAAGTGGCCTACAGACAGACGTAAACCATTACCACGAGTATACCCATCAGACCACCCCCATCTCCCCGGTTCTCTCCACCCCCACCCAGCCCCGACAGTCCCCAAAGCAGCAAAACCTTCCCAAGGAGCCGAAACAAAGCTTTGTTCCCTCTGGGTTGCTCCCCTGAGGCCTCGTTTCAGCTCGGACAGATGGAGCCCGTCCCCGAGCCGAAACTTTCGAAACCAGTGGCCGGGTTCTACCCCGTACTCTTCCTCCCTTCCTCGAACTCGGGCTCACTGCGTGGCCCGCACTACCTGGGCCGCCATGTCCGGTTCGGGTCGGTGCTGGGATGACGTCCAGACTGTGTAGTGCAAGGACAGGGTGTGGGCGGGCGTGCGCCGGGCGTGGAGGAGGGTAGGCGGGTGCGCGCCCGGCGTGGGGGCGGGGACGGGTGCGCGCCCGGCGTGGAGGGGGCGGCGGGTGCGCGCCCGGCGTGGAGGGGGGGGCGGGTGCGCGCCCGGCGCGGTCCCTTCTCAGTCAGCACAGGGGGCGGGGTATGGGCGGAGCGTGTGAAGAGCGGGTATGCGAGGCCTGGGGTGAGAATGACGGGGCCTCAAGTGTGGTGCATGGAGCGCTCTGGTGGGTTCCCAGACCGTCTCGCCTGCAAGGCTGGATGGGTTTCTGCGAGGCTGGAAGGCCATGGCTTCGTGGCTAATCCGACAAGCTCGCTGCCAAACATCTGTGTCAGAAAAGGGTTTCCCCGTGTGATTTTTGGCCCAGGCAGCTTAAAGGCTTACAAAGGAGGGATAGTGAAGGAGATGAGCCCGGAATTGGCACTGGAAGCACAGAGAGAAGCTTTCCCCAGCTTTGTGTACCAATGGCAAAAGCTTCCTTCCCTTCTGCATACTTTGTGGGCTCGGTGTCTTTTGGGAATGGGCTAAAGTGTAGAGAGAGGGAGGGTGGAGTATTTTCTGCTTTACTCTTAAACCCTGATTGTTGTTTACCAAGAAATTACAGATTGAGCTTCAAGGCAACAAAAGCATTTATTTGGGGACTTAGAATTGTAATTTGGGAGTAGAGATTCAGGTAATAATCCAAACTGTGTCCTCTTGTGGGGCTTCCAAGCAAAGGTTTTTAAAGAAAAAAATTACATAAATTGTAAAGAATTTTGATTGGTGGGTATTTGGGGCTTTCCAGATATCTCTTAAGTTAGACAGTTTACTGAATTCTTTAATTGTAGTTGGTTCATGGCATACAAATGTCCTCAGAAAATGGATTGCTTTTGATTTTGTATACCTTGGCAGTTTGTGGTATCTGGCCAAGAGATGGAGATTAACTTCCTGAATGGCCTCTTGACTTCATTTTAAATTTCTTAGCCACAGTAACTCCATTTTGTTTTTCCTCTTTTCTCATTGTACATGCTGAATTTTATTAAGATAGTTGTACCAGACAGGCCACTCTCTGTCTGTTTTTCAGTCTTTTGCCTGTTTTTTTTTTTGTCTTAGGAAGTGTTTCTCCTTTAGGGCTGGTGACCTCAAAGATTCTTTCTCTTAATTCACTCCATGCTTATTTCGTAGTGATCTCATCCTAACCATGGCTTTTAACTTCTATTTATGTAAAGATGACTTCCAGATTATTACCTACAATCAAGATGGCTCCCCTTGGGCCTGCAACTGTCTCCTGGACTCCTGTTTCCTTTAGGATATTTCACAGTGCAGGAATCCATCCTGCAAAGTCTTGCGAAGCTCTGTCCAGCAGAGTCCATGGTGGCTCAAGTGAAATTACTCGGAACACAGTGGTTGAGAGAGGTGAGGGGAGAATAGCTAAAGGAGCTATCCTCCTCTGCTGATTCCTGTCATGATTTTTATTGTCTTTTTCACAAAGCACAAGGTCGGTATGTACATGCAGGGGCTCAGAAAGTTCCGGGCTGTGCAAGAGATACTGGAGAAGCAGAAAGCTCTAGCTAAGTAACAATGTAGAGTAAGAAAGTTATTCTTTTCAGCAGGAACTGATAACAACAGCTATTTCCCATGCAGCAGTATATTGCAAAAGCAGGTTTTAACTGTTTCAAAGATATTTTAACCAAAGTGTTCCCACATCTCTCCCTTTTTTGTTTAAGAAAGAAGAAGAAAAGGAAAGGAGAAATGTATCCTGTCACAATTTTTATAAATATCTGTTTTTAATTTGATGATTGGTGGTAGTAAGACTAAGTTGCTGACAAGTTACCTGGATTCTGAACTGGACTGTGTGTGGAAAACAAAGTAACCATGGGGGCAGTTGACCTCCCTTGGGAGGGGTGAGGGTCAGTGTCCTACCTGTAGGCCGTCAAGTTCTCTCCTGATGGCTCCCCTGCAACTGTGCCTGTCTTAGGTTGTTCCTTCCCTGAGGAATCTTACCCGTCTCTGGCCAACCAGCCATCCTCTGGGGTCAAACAGGGTGATGTGAGATTGCCAATGTTTCCATGGCCACCACGCCCAGCACCTGCCTTGGGATACCCATGCCTACTGCCGGGGCTCTGGCTCAGGTTACAAGTTTTGGAAAACATAGGTTTACCAACACCTAGAAGGCTTGTACAGCTTTAGGAGACATAGGGAATCCCAAGTATGGGATGTGTGCAGTATACCCCCAGAATATGGTAAAACTAGAAGAGGAAGTGAGAAGGAAGGAAAAGTTGGGAGATATAAGGCTTAAAAGTTTATTCTAGGAAAAAATGACTTATTATAAGCATGAATCAAATAAATTTTTATTAGCTAGTGGAGCTGAGCAGAGCATGTACTAAAATTGAATAGCTAGTTCAATAATATTTTTGAAAAACTAATTCAAAGGTGTTTTAACCAAGGGGCTCTTAAGTCTTCCTTGTTGTGTTTTAGTTCTTGATCTTTGGATGTAGAAGAGAGAGGTGAGGCAGCGACTAAGGCGATGGATTTTTGTTCAGCATGACAAGCTCGAGAGAGGGCTTGATGAGTTAACCTAAAGAGTAACAATAAAACAAGAAGCATTATTATTGCAATAAGAGATATTACCCAGATTCTTGTGTTTAAACTATGAAACCAATTAGATGGATTTAACCATTGTAAATTATCATTGTGTGTTTGAAACACATTTTGCTGAGCAAGAAGTTGTATTTGAGATAGTTGATGTTCCAGACGTTGCTGGAGAGCAAGCACTTCTCCCTGTAGATGGGATGAAAAAGCACCTTGTAAATGGGTTTTCTTTTTTTTTTTTTTAAGGAACTGGGACTGGGGATTGAACCCAGGACCTTGTATGTGGGAAGCCAGCACTGAAACCACTGAGCTACACTGGCTCCCAGTGGGTTTTCACTTGTTCCCAGTAAAGCTGAGAATTGTTCCAAGGTAAAAGAGTAATACAAATTTTCACATGTTCCCAATCACAATGTAAATTTTGTCTGGTAAATAGAACTTGTTGTTTTTCACCTATCCAAAGAATAGGTTTGGTAAGAATATTATTATCGATATGAGTTTGAGTTAAAAGTTCATCAGTGACATTGGTCATAATTTGATTAACAACATGAGCTGTTTGGACTGATTCTGTATGGGCGACTGCTGCGGTGGTGGCAGTGGCAGCTATGATAATGGCTGAAATAATGAAAGTAATAAGTTTGTCAATGAATCTTTTAGGTTTAATTGTTTAAGACTTCCCCAAGTTAATCCTGAGTTTGGATAATGTTCTGGCATGGTTGTGTCTGGGAGTTCCTTTATTACTCTATCATCATCATCTTCATCTGTGGTATTGAGTTGAACAGGTGATCCTTCCAGCTCATGGAATAGCTTCACGTTCTTTGCTGGCAGCCACTGGGGGCCTGTTGGAGTAAGCACACAAACATACCCTTGCCCCCATGTTATAAGGTCTCAGGGTCTCTTCCAAGATCTATCTCCTAACATTTCCTTGTACAGAATTTTTGCTCGTGCTTTATGACTCTCCTAATGAGGGGAGAAATGTTTCTTAGCTGCTGAGAGGCTGTCTTTATCACAATTTTAAAAATTTAAAGTATATAGTGCTAGGGGCTATTGTATTTCTAGGAGAGGTATCCATACTGCCTTTTTTTTTTTGTTTATTGTTTTAGATGATATGACATCTTAAATATTTTTAAGGCTGAGTTAATTGGACTTTGTTAGGGGTTATTTGGAGACTAGTTTGAGTAAGAGAATTTTGGAGATGTTTATAGAGTTGTGTTAAAAGTGTTTTTAAGGAATTGTAATAAGGATATTATTCATGTGGAGATAAATACATGCTTGTGGGAAGGTAGAACGAGTAGGGCATAAAGCCTGAAAGACATAATATTGACACATGGTGGGGCTATAGAGCATTCTTTGTGGCAGGACTTCACTGATACTTAGTGAACTTTTGTTAATAATTAAAAGAATACAAAGTGTAATGTTTTGACAATTTTATCTAATTATGAATTCCAAAATATAAATTGAATCATGCTTGTAAACTGATCTGTTAATGTGGGCATGATTAGGTTATGATTAGGGCATTTACTGGGCCATGTCAGTAGGGCATTGAGCCCTGCCCCTCAGTGGGTGTGGTCTCAAGTATAAAAGGCAAGGCAAAGGCAGAGGGAGCAGATTTGAGAAGCAGTTTTTGAGAAGCAGTTCTGATGTTGGAGAGGATGCTCCGGGAGTTAGCCGCTTGCCTGACAGTCTACAGCTGACTTTGTGGAGGAAACAGAGGAACTAAGCCTGGAGAGAAGAGGAAACCAAGGAGCCTGAACCTTGGCAAACGTCAGCAGCTGTCTTGCTCCAACACGTGCCAGTGGACTTTGGTGAGGGAAGACACTTAGGCTTTGTGGCCTGGTAACTGTAAGCTTCTACCCCAAATAAATACCCTTTATAAAGACCAATCAATTATTGGTATAATTACAAAGGCATCCCTTTGGCTGACTAATACACAAAGTAATACAAAATAAACAGGGGTTTAACTACTATTATCTCAATCTCTTATGATATGTATACATACATTTACATGCTCACTAAACTGGTGGACATACTGATATACCTGGCTCATATTTGGCTAGAGTCCTGTATTCATTCAGGTTTTGTCCCACATTTTGCTCTTTCTTAATAACTAGTTATTTTATTTTAGGACAAAATCATTTTCTTTTTCCTTTTTTTTTTTTTTTTTTTTTTT
>PVKH010021855.1:0-14241 GCA_004027955.1 Chaetophractus vellerosus
AAAAAAAAAAAAAAGAAAATTTTTAAATTGAAATGACAAACTCAAGCAAACAGGTTAAACAAACAGGTTAGAAACCCTAAGGTTAAATCAGTGAACCAGAAAACACATATGAGTGAAATATTTAGAGAGCAGGAGAGAAAGCAAAATAGTGGAAACAATCAATGGTTAAGAGAAGTGAATGACATAGTGAAAAGATCCAAAGTAAGTCTAATTAGGGTCCCATAGAGAAAGAACAAAAAGAATAGTGATGAGGCAATATTTGAAATGATAGCTGAGAATTTTCCAAAATTAACAAAAGGTACCAATGCTCATATTAAAAAGGTCAATGAATCTTAAGTAAGTAAATAAAAAGAAATTGACATCTGGACCCTTTATAGTGAAACTGCAAAACAACAACAACAACAATAACAACAAAGATTAAAAGAAGAATGTAATGTAAAAGCACCCAGGGAGAAAAGACAGAACAAAAGAGCACTGATCAGACTGAACAGTAAATTCCCAAAAGACAATATTATACTATCTTTACAGTGCTGAGAGAAACGTGCTGTCCACCTAGTAAAACAGGTACTGTAAAAACCATCTTTCACGTATAAGAGCAAAATAAATATTTTTTAAAAAACAAAAATTAAGTTCACTAAACGAACTTCTAAAAGATGTCTTTTAAGAAGGAAAGTCTGAGATGCAAAAAGCATGAGCAAAGAAAATGGAAATCTTTCCAGTTAATATATACAATATTGATATATATACAACTTTATATATTGTAATATATACAATATATATAACTGCCTGACGATAATGCAACACATTTAGAAACTGTATTAAAATGATGTGAAGTAAATTATAAAGGGAACTAAAATCCATTTTTTGTATTGTTTATGAGGGTAAAGATAGTGTTTAACTTTAACCTTTGTTAAGTTAAATATTTTGGGGAAATTTCTAGAGTTATCATTACCAGAGTAGAATTAGACATTAAAACTTCCCAATCAGTAGGGAAAAATATACATTGAGACAAAAGAGAAAGTCACTTTGATCCAAAAGAATTTTTAAAAATAAAGTAAAATAAGGAAAACATAGTGGAAAAAAAGATAAATAGGGAGCCTAAAATAATATTGTTAAATGAATTCAAATATATAATTAACCTAATGTTCATGAATGAAGTAATATTTCCAGTTAAAGTGAGTCTCAACACATGTCAGAGAATGATACTTTGCCTGATGATAATGCAACACATTTAGAAATAAATAATAACAATATAAATATAATACAATATTTCTTTGGAAAATATTTTTAAGCTACTTCTAAAAAAAAACTTGGGCCACAGAAGAAATCATAATAGAATTTAAAAAATATTGGTACATAAAATGGAATTCTAAGCTAATAATAATAATAATAATAAAGCAGTAGCTTAAGGAGATTATAGGATTAAATGATTATATTAGAAAAGAAGAGGGGGCCGGCTGTAGCCCAGTGGATAGGGCGCTGGAACACCACATGGGAGTCCCCAGGTTCGGTTCCCAGGGGCCTCTCGGAGCGGGGCAGACCGCCCTGAGAGGGCAAGCCGCCGTGGGCGGGGCAGAGCAGCCGTGGGCAGAGCAAAAAGCCACCACGGGCAGGGCAAAGCCACCATGGGCAAGGCAAGTCACCCACGAGCAGAACAGAGCCGCCCGCAAGCAGAGCAGAGTCGCCCACCAGCGGGGCAAGCCGCCCACGAGTGGGCAAGGCCGCCGCTCCCCGGTGAGCTGACTCGGCGCATCGCCGCAATGGGAGGAGACAAAGCCGACACAGAAGAACGCAAAAATGAACACAGTAAGAACAAGCAGAAAGGGGGGGGGAGATATGTAAAAAAAAAAAAAAGTAAATAAGAAAGGCTAAAAATTAATGTACAAAGCAACTTACTTAAGAACAGCAAAAAAAAAAATAAAGAATAACAAAATAAAACCTATTGGAAGCTCAATGGTCAGGGCAATCTTCAATAACATAGAAAAGAAATTACAATGAAAGAAATTTAAAAACAAAAGTCATTTGAATAAAATAACAAAGACTGGCAAATTGAGGAAAAAGAGAGAAATAGAGGGAGAAAAGAAAGAACCAAAAGGAAAGGAAAGGAAAGAGAATGGACAAAACATGAGAGCTAGATGGATAGCTAGATAAGAAATACAAATAAAGAGAATTTACACAAGGTATAACTAAAGACATTTCAGAGATAAGAAAGATAAGACAGTCATATAACCTGCTTAAAACCAATAAATCTGAAAACAGGTAAAATGAATACATTTCTAGAAAGACAAACTACAAACACTGCTATAAAAAGAAATAGAAAATCTGAATGTCTTATAACCACTTAAAAAAAATTCCCAATGAAAATACCACCAAGTGCAGGTGGTTTCACCAATAACTTTGCTATAAACTCAAAGAAGAGATAGTTCCCATTTTACATAAAAAAGAGAGAACACTCCCTAACATATTTATTGATGCCAGCATATCCAGAATATGAAAGAAAACCTGATAAGGAATCTAAGAGAAGGGAAAAGAAAATTATAGATGAACTTCATTCATGAACATAAATGAAGGAAATCCTAAATATGATTTTGGCAAATCAAATCCATAAACAGATAAGATAATGTATAATGAATAATTAACTTTATTTACGGAATGAAATGCATAAACATTAAAATTTAATAATGAACTTTATCACATTAATAGATTAAACAAGAAAACAATATGGAAATCTCAATATATCCAGAAAGAATTGATGATATTTAACTACCAAATATGATAAGTTCTTAATAAATACAAATAGAACAAAACTTCATTAACCTGGCAAAAGGTATCTAATTAAAAACTTAAAGCAAACATTATATATAATAAAGAAACATTAAAAGCTTTCACAGTAAAATCTATATGCAGACAAGAATGGTTGCTCTCACTGGAGCACCTAAAAGGCACAACAATACAAGAAAAAGAAATAAAAATTTTGGTGTGGAAGAAAGAAAATATTCATTAGCAGATGATATGATATTTGATATAAATATATATACAATAGATCCATATATGAATTATCAGAATAATAGCAATATTTGACTCAGGGGTGATGTACAAGATCAATATACAAAGTTGGTAGCCTTTCTAAACATCAACAACAAATGGTTAAAAAATGCAATTTAAAAATATCCATTTGCCAGGGTGTCAGTCAGTAATGGGGGGATGTGTGTGGAGGGGTGTACCTAAGGCATGCCTCTAAGGCATATGAATATGTTCAAGTGTCCATGGGACATTGTCTTGGTGGGTGGAGACCCATACAATACTGAAAGAATATTAAATTCCCATCCTGGGGAGTCCTGCTACATTCTCCAATAGAACAGCAAGAATCACTCCAAGTGCATGGGCAGTGCCTATAGAAGGAAGACAGATCGTTATGGCAGACCCTTGATATTGATGATTGTATTTATGAACCTTTTCTTGTGAAATGGAAACTCAGCCTAGTATTATATATTGCCTGTTACCTCCTGAAAGCTTCCTTGTCGCTCAAATCTGGCCTCTCTCTAAGCCAAACTCAGCATCTAAACGTACTACCTTCCCTCTGGCGTGGGACATGACTCATGGGGATGAGCCTCCTGGCATGGAGAGATTATTACCAAAGGCCAACTAGCAATGCATCTGGAAAAAGACCTTGACCAAAAGGGGCTAATATTAAGTACAAATGAGATTATAGCTAAGAGATTTCAAAGTGAGTTGGGAGGTCATTCCAGAGTTTACACTTAAGCACATCACAGCAGGATCTCACTGACTACCACAGTAAGCAGTGCCTCAAACAGGGGGGCTCCTGAGGGCTCTAGAGACATCTAGATGCTATAAGCAGGGCAGACAGTCTCAGGAATTCAGCACCCTGTCAGTGAGCCTTACTTTGGAATTTACGCTCCCCATTGTAACAGAGTTAGGCTCATTTATAGTTTCCCTACACATGGCTTTTCTGCCCTTTTTATTTAAACCTATAATTAACACTATACTTGTTAAATATGTGTCCCAGGGACTTAAATCTTTGGTCTCTTCATGTGCCAGTTAAGCCCTGTTTCTCAGCAAAGTTGCAACACCTACTCTCCAGTTCATTGGACTCACCCTGGACAACGCCCATCCCAAGGAACAGAGAGTGTCTGCAACTGCAAGCAAGATAGTTCCATCCATCTGCCCCATGGGATCTAAGTCTCCTCTCAATTAGAAGCAGAGTGGGCATCACCATCCCAAAATCCTCAAGACTGGCTAATGAACAATGGACTAAAGTAGAATTATGTATACTTATTGTTATTCTAGCAGTGGAAGAATTTTTATCATTGATATAAAGGCAATGGCCACCAAAGATTCTGAGGGGAAGGAGAGGGAAGAATAGGTGTAACATTGGGGCATTTTTCAGGACATTGGTATTGTTCTGCAGGACATTGCAATGATGGATACAGGCAATTAAAAGTTTTGTCATAACCTATATGCGGGGCAAAGTATAAACTATAATGAAAACTATAGTCCACAGCTAGTAACAATGCTTCAATATGTGTTCATCAATTGTAACAAATGTACCAAAGCAATGAAAGATCTTGTTAATGTGGGAAAGTGTGGGAGGGGGAATCCCCTACATTTTTATGTAATATTTATGTAATCTAAGGCTTCTTTAAAAAGAAAAAAAAGAAAAATATATCCATTTGTGCTAAGATTTTTTACAAATCAAGTACATAGAAAAATATAACTACGTTGGAGGCCTTTTCTAGGGACTTATAAAATTTTATTAAAACACTAAAGCTTGGGAGCAGATGTGGCTCAAGCAGTTGAGTGCCCGCCTCCCACATGGGAGGTCCCAGGTTCAGTTCCTGGTGCCTCCTAAAGAAAATGAGCAAACAATGAGCAAAACACTGAGCAAACAGACAAGGGAGTCAACATAGGAGGGCCTATGTGGCTCGTGGGTTGAGCGCCACCTCCTGCATACGAGGTCTTGGTTCAGGTTCAATCCCCAGTCCTGGAATCTCAAAAATACACACACACACACAAAACAAAACAAACAAACAAAGAACATTAAAGGAGAACAAATAAAAGAGAAAATATACCTTATTTGTATCATCAACACTAAATGCCAGTTTTTCCCAAATTCTTCTATAGATTTAATGCAACTCCAATAAAAAATCCAATAGTGTTTGAGATATTTTCCAATCATTACTATGAAGCAGAACACCAATGAAATATTTTTTGCAAATGAATGACATATACTAGCGTGAGGAAAAAATGGAAACCCTGATACACAGGGCTAATTTACCCACAAAAGATATAGAAACAGGAAATGTAAATGAAAGAAATATTTTCCATGTCTATGAAAATGTAATGTTTGTTTAGAGAAAACATAATGGCTTAAGTGAAAACAGTTCAGTTAAGTTAGGCAAAACAGAGCCAATAAAAGGAGGCAGTACCACTGATTCCTATAGCTATGGAAAGAGGTCTGAAAATGAAAATATAATTTCTATAACTTATATATATATATTTTTTTCTTTCTGTTTTACCATATAATTGAAATCTGATTACTTACCAGTTATAGTAAGATTTCATTAGAGAAAGATAATATAGACTCATTTGTCATGGAAGACAAGGTAAAATTTTTTCAAAAATGTTAACAAGCAGACGTTACTCACATAAGCAGCATATTTTGGTTGCAAAATGGTGGGAGACAGAAATATGATTGTAGAATTTGGTCTAGTGGTTCTACCACTGAGATTTATCTTTATAATATAATTTAAATGATAAAAAGAACTTCAAAAGATGTTGCTAGGACCATAATTTTTAATGGCAGAAAACAAAACAAAACAAAAAACCTTGGAAAACCAAATAAATTGTTCAAGTCAGATTATTATATAGACATTATATATGAAGCTTTTGTCAGACATAAGAAAAGTGTTTAAGGAATAATGTTAGGTTTTAAAAGTAGAACAAAAATCATACGTGAATACTAGTATAGCCACATAAAATATGTATATAAACAGGCATTTGAAATGGAAAGAAGAAATAAAAACAGCTCATTTTAACGGCAGAATTATGGCTAAGTAATTTTGAAACTCTCTATTGTGTACTTATTTAGAAACTGATAAAACTGTAAAAATGTAATTGAATTGTTCCTGTTGACCAACATGCACTGTTGTAGAGACAACTCATTAGTTATTATTTTCATGAATTCACAGAAAATTCACAAAACTAGAGGAAATGATAAATTTCTTTACAATGAGTTCTAAAGGTGCAATAATTATGTTGTCTTCCAGTTTCTGTACATAAATATGAAAACTATCATTTTCCAAATATGTAGCTGAGCACATATTAAATACTAGCAAGTATTTAATGTGGCTTTATAATGAACAGTTAATCTGATCAATTCAATATCCTAAAATGATATAATAAGCCAATTTAGAACCAGCTGGACAAGGTATCTTTGGAATCTTTCCCAAATGATGTTCTCATTAGCAATAAAGAAATGCATGGACTATAATACTGGATTCCTAAACCATGGATTCAGTACTCCATGAGATGTTTCTAGTAAGGCTGAAAAGAATATGCAGGAATTTGAGGTCTGAATCGGATTCAACGATGCAGGAATGTTTGGTGGTCCAGAATATAAATAAAACATAAAATCAACTTCTAAATTGTTGACTATATCAAATCTTAACATCTTGTTTGTATGCTCAACTGTTTAGACTTATAGAAAATGTCTAAAATTTTAATGACTCAGAATCAAGAATGAAAAAAATTAAGCTCTAGTAATGAATACCAGTTTGTAAAATTTCCATCCTTAAGGATACTAAAGATATTTATAGATACCTCCCATTTTGACAACGTGGCAACTTGTCTCCTGAAAGGTGAGGGCTAGACCAAATGACCTGACGGTGTTCACTCCATTACGGTTATGTCCTTTTCTGAATCAGTGATGTTATACCCTTATTCACATGGCTACTGCAGAATTACTAATCTATCAATACACCCTTTTCTACTGAAGTCTTCTTCACCATTTAATTTATAATACAAAGATACATTCTCAATGGTGGAACCATTAGACCAAGTTCTACGATCATATTTATGCGTCCCACCATTTTGCAACCAAAAAGATGTGACTTATTGAAGTAAGGGCTGCTTGTTAAAATATTTTTTTTATCTTATGTACCTTTTCTTCCATGAGAAATGAGTCTCTATCTTTCTCTAATAAAATCTTACTGTAACTAGTAAGTAATTGGGTTTAAGTTTTATAGAGCCTCATATGTCTTAAAATGTTTTTAAAGATATCTTTCAAGAAGCTACTACCGGGCCCGGCTAGATAGCTCAGTGGATAAAGAGCGCGCTGGGATACCACATGGGAGGCCCCGGGTTCGGTTCCCGGGGACCTCTCCTAGCGGGCAGACCGCCTTGAGAATGGTAAGCCGCCATGGGCGGGCCAGAGCCGCCGTGGACAGGGCAAAAAGCTGCCACGGACAGGGCAAAAGCCGCCACGGGCAGGGCAGGTCGCCCGCGAATGGAACGCAGCCAGCCACCCACGAACTGAAGCAAGAGCGGGCCGTGAATAGAAGCAGAAGCCGCCCACAAGCGGGGAAAGCCGCGCCTGCGCCGTGACCAAGTCTCGGCGTGTCGCCGCAACGGGGGGGACGGGGAGATATGTAATAAAATAAATAAATCTTTAAAAAAAAAAAAAAGAAGCTACTACCAATCGATGAAACCTATTTTTCAAACAGGTTGAAAAGAAGATAAATAAATGAATGATCATGAAGTAAGTATTTTGAAATGTCTCTCCAGTTTCACTTCAGGAATATTCAACCCTATTGAACTGGTAAATACAAAATTCTTGATATACAGATGTTACCTTCACCTTCTTTGAAGGGTTCAACAATAGATTTCCCATTGCAAAGTAATGGAAGCCAAAAAGATAGTATTTATTCAAGAATCAGTCAATGTTAGTCAAATCAAGGATCATTTGTAAAAAAGAAATTAGGTTAATGTTCAAGTACAGATAGGGACATTTTCTCTAATAAAATCTTATTATCACAGAATAGCAATGTCACTGAACAAGCAAGTATAAAGCAGTACCAAGGACAGAGAGAAAAAGTTACTTCTATTTTTGGAAAGAAATTAGGTGATGTCTAGTTTAAAAATAAAAACATGTCAAAATATAAAAGTCAGACATTTTATTTGACTACCTAGATTAATTTGCTTTTCTATTAATGTACAAACATATTACATAGTTTCCAAATTCTAAATGTGTTTTATAAAAGATCAGTGATGAATATGATAGATAAAGAATTCATTTTAAACAATGAAATAAAATGTAGAGGTTTCTCCTTCCCATATCTTTTTTTAAGTAGTAATATTTTTCCATATAGTAAACTTTATTTTTAAAGAAGTTTTAGATAAAGAAAAGTTACACTGAGAGTAAAGGAGATTCCCATATACATCACCTCTTCCCCCCTCACATTTTCCCCTATTAACGTCTTAACGTTTGTGACAATTGCTTCTTTTTCTAATTTTTTTTTCATTTTTAAAGGAGCTTTAGATTGCATGAATGACCCCACCCTTTCCCCATCTTTTTAATAACCAGTGATTGCATTGTGAATATTGATTTCTAGTATGTCTACTTAATTACATTTTCTTTTTGTTGGGAGGATTTACTATTATTTTTGTATGCCCTCCACTAAATCTATGATTTCAAAATTGTCAAAAGGAATATGCCTAAAAGAATTAACATGGCTTGGAAACATTTAGCAACTCTAGGCCATATTAATGCGATATAAAATAGAGTCAACAGTGATCCTGACAAAAATCAGTCTATCACATCTTATAGATGGTGAGTTTTCAACACCCTAGGCAAATAGTGCATTGCATTAGTTATATATATTCTTACTTAGTGAGAAAGCACTGTGTAATGGTGAACAAAATCCTTTAACATTAGAGATGATAGGGAGGTGAGAGACTGCCTAGCTCACCATTTCGTGGAGGAGGAAATTGAATCTTTAAGAGATTAAATGATTCTTTCAGTTCATATGCCTAATGAGCACGAGGATGTCTCTTTGTGGTTTCTTCTGTAATATAATATCTATGAGCAAAGAAAAAATTCTTTGAATTCTTAAAGTAAAATTTTTCACATTGAAAGGCACTGCTCCCAACTTACCAACAACTATTCATGAAAAAATATGTAACAGATTTGGGGAAAAGGAGAAATTAGTAAACCTTGTAAGAGATATCTAACAAAATATTTACAGCAAACACACTCAATGGTGAAATGTTAGGAGTATGATCTTTAAATTTAGGAACAAGAAAGGAATGCTTGTTCTTTCCATTTCAATTTAACAATCTAGCTCCTCTCTTAGACCTGCATCATTGCCATCACCTGGGAACTTGTTGGAAATGCAGATTCTCAGGCCTGACCTACTACTTAACCAGGTTCTTCATTTTAATATGATCTCCAGATGATTCATATGTATTTTATTTTTTTTAAGTAATTTACTTTTTTATTTTTATTTTTAAAAATATTTTAAAAGATGCTTAGATTATAAAAATGTTACACAAAAATTATAGGAATTCCCATGTTCCCCAGCTCCCACACCTCCCACAACCTCCCACATAAACATCTTTCATTAGTGTGGCACATCACCTGCTACTAAGATACACATCCTAGGGCTTTGCCCCTAAGCATGGACCATAGTTCACATTGTAGACCACACTCTCTCCCACACAGTTCTGCATGTTATATGCTGATGTAAAATGGCCTATATCTGTCGTTGTAATGTCACTCAGGATAATTCCCAAGTCCCGAAAAAGCCCCTGTATTACAAGTACTTTTCCCTCTCTCTGTCCCCAAAGCGTCCAGTGGCCACTGGCTCCACATCAATGTTGTAATTTCTCCCATTGCTTGACTCACAATATGTCTACAACAGAATACCAAGTCCACTCTAGTCCATAGCTCTTCCCCCAATCCTGAGGAGTCTGGGATAGTGATGTACACTCTACCTCCAAGTGAGAGGGGGCTTATATCCCATGGATAAGATGGATGGGATTATCCTGCCTGCAGCTGCAGCATACGTAATTTAAAGTTTGAGAAGCACTGGCCTAATTAGTACAGCAAGGCAACAATTTATTTTAGTGTTTTAAAAGTGATAGAAAATGTAGAGTAATTTACAAATGGTAAAAAAAATAGGAATGGAAGAAATGAATCTTTTTATTATTCACATATGATATGATTGTCAACAAAGAATACATAATAATAAAAAATAGAAGTATAAGAGTTTAACAAGTTTTCAGAATATTTAGGCAATATGAAATTATTAAATTTTTATATACATGCAGCCAGCATTTAGATAACAGAATTTTTTAAAGTTGTCATTGTGCAATGGAACAGAAGTATATAGTACATACGAATGAAAGATGTGCAAGATCTTTATAATAAAATTTGTTAAACATTGAAAATAACTAAAGGAGACCTAATTAATGGAGAGATTTGTTACATTTATGGATAGTGAGACATAATATCCTGAATATATCACTACTTCTTGAATTGATTTGAACATTCAATGAAATTCTAGTCAATACCATCACAACTTATTTCAGGGAATTAATAAGTGGCTTTTAATTGTTTATGAAGATGATAAAGACCAAGAATAACCAAGATATGAGTCAAGAAGAACAAAGTTGCGTGGCAGTGGACAAGGTGGTTCTTACCTGATATTTTTTTTTTTTTTAAAGATTTATTTTATTTTATTACATATCTCCCCTTCCCCCCGTTGTGGCGACGCGCCGAGACTTGGTCACTGCGCAGGTGCGGCTTTCCCCGCTTGTGGGCGGCTTCTGCTTCTATTCACGGCCGGCGCTTGCTTCAGTTCGCGGGTGGCTGGCTGCACTCCATCCGCGGGCGACCTGCCCTGCCCGTGGCGGTTTTTGCCCTGTCCGTGGCAGCTTTTTGCCCTGCCCACGGCGGCTCCGGCCCGCCCATGGCGGCTTGCCATTCTCAAGGCGGTCTGCCTGCTAGGAGAGGTCCCCGGGAACCGAACCCAGGGCCTCCCATGTGGTTTCCCAGCGAGCTCTTTATCCACTGAGCTATCTAGCCGGGCCCATCTTACCTGATATTGATTATCATAATATTATAGAAATTAAGACCATGTGGGTTTAGAAGAGAGAGGAAAAAAAATAGGCAAATGGTACAGAATAGAAGGCCCAGGAACAGACTGACAGTACTGAGAAACTCAATTCATTCCGAAGGTAACACTACAGGTCAATTGGAAAATGATGGGCCAGTCACTCAATGGTGCTTAAATAACTGCCACCCATATGAAATATATGCTTAAAAATGGATTCATTTGTGTACCACACTTAAAATTAAATTCAATATGCAAAGTGACTTAAATATGAAAGTCAGAATTTGAAAAATTTTAGAAGAAAATTTCTACCAACAAAAAGCCAAACCCGGGGCCTCCTCGAGCAGACAGACCGCCTTGAGGAGGCAAGCCGGCACAGGCGGGGCAAGCCGCTGCTAGCAAGGGTAAGCTGCCGCGGGCAGGCAGGCCGCCACACGGTGAGCTGACTCAGCGGGATGCTGCAGCAGGGGGAGACAAGCAGACACAGAAGAACGCAAAAGCAATGAACACAGCAAGAACAAGCAGCAAGGGGGGGGGATATATAATAAATAAAAATAAATCTTTAAAAAATAAAAATCTAGTTCTACTTCTCAACAGCTACCAGCAATAATTCCCTGGGAGAAGATGTTTCCAATACTTATAATTAACAAAGAGTTGGAGAATAAATAGAAAGAATTCTGAAAATCCAATCATGACATGAAAGTCTAGGTTTGTAAGGGTAGTTCTTAAAGGCATGGACTCAGATACCAGACCACTGGTGGTCAATGCCCAGCTCACAAAGTCTTATTAGCTGAGAGACCTTGGATAAGTAGCAGGAACATTTCCTCACTGCTAAAATGAGGCTAAGAGGAGCATTTGTCTCATGGGCTTGTTGCTGTTTAGCAGTGAAAATGCATGATGTGCTTAGAGCAGTGCCTAGTACATAGCTAGTGTTTTATGAGTGTTAGCTACTGTTAGTTCCATGATGTATATTTAATAATAGATCTTGGGAAGCAGATGAGGCTTAAGTGATTGAGCTCACACCTACCACATGGGAGGTCCCAGGTTCGGTTCCCAATGCCTCCTAAAGAAGACGAGCAAGACAGCGAGTTGACACGATGAGCAGGCACGGCAAGCTGATGCAACAAGATGACACAACAGGAGACACGAGGAGGGAGACACGAGGAGGAAAACACAACGAGAGACACAACAAAGCAGGGAAGGGAGGTGACTCAAGTGATTAGGTGTTTCCCTCCCACATCAGAGGACCCGGGTTTGGTTCCCCATGCCTCATAGAAAAACAAGGAAGATGAACAGACACAGCAAGTGCAAACAACGAGGGGGTGGGGAGCAATAAATAAATATAATACATTTTAAAAAATAATAGATTATGCTAAGTAAATGATGACAAGCAATGATCATTTCAGGAATCAAAGTAGGTTTTGCTCTTAATAGAATTTTATACCTTAAAAGTTTCCAGTAAAAATACAATAGCCTTATTTATATTACTAACAGTGGAACAAAGATCTTCCCTGATAATTAGAATATCTAAATATATTAGTTTAAAAATTATGGTTTGTTTCTCTCTTCCACAAACGTATACCACATGAATATTTTCATGAATGGCTTTCTCTTTTGGCCAGTATTTTTCACAGGATTTAATTCTCAAGCATTTCAATGCAGTGTGCTTGAATTTGGCTTCAATTATCTCATGATTTTTGCCCTCGTGATTAATTTCTCTTACCAGATTGAATGAATATGCATGTTATTTATAACAGTCAAAAAAGAATGATTTTGTTTGGCAAGCAAAAATGATGTTTGCTCTCCATCACCTTTCTTTAGTTAAAATAGAAACACAATCATAAAGTGTGCGAAGGTATTTTTGCTGTCAGAACGCTCTTTAACCTCATCCCTTATCGTGTAGGTGAGTCACGATGAAAATAACAAATATGTATTACTAATTGTCAGTTATATCAGTGCTGGGCTGTGCAATATGGTATTTGTGGAAGAAGAGGGGGAGCAAGACATGATTACTCTTATGAGGGATCTTATATTAACTTAAGGAGTTAGAACTAAAAGCCTCAAAATAACAATGAACAATACCAAAATTGTTTCAGGTCAACCTATGATAGCGTACAGAAATCTAATAAAAAATGAGAAAGAGGTGAAGAGGGCAGTAGTTGGGGAATGTTTCATGGATTAAGTATGAATTGCAATGGAACCTGAAGAAAAGTAAAAAAGTAGAAATTCTGTAGGTCATTTACCCCAAATTTCAGGCATTAGCTACCATGTTCATAATTTTGTCGTATCCATATTTCTACATCATAGTTGTTTTTTTTTTGGTATCTGAATTCCCTCTATATTATTATTTACTTAAAAATTTGTGAAAGAGAACACTTAAAAAACCTATATATATTTAAAAAGGAAATTTTAGAGCACCAGTGTAAATAGAAAATCAGTACTACTAGATATAAAAAAGAAGGTAACTGAAAATAAATACAATGTAAACAGAACAATTTTATTAGTTTCTATCTAGAGTTTTATCTTGGTTAAAAATGGAGATTAAAGCAAGCATTAAGAAGTATTAGAGACTTAGTAACACTAATATGAGACTTTCACTTCTCTATAACAAGAAGGAATGAAAAAACATTGAACAATTGGACAATTTATTTCCTCTCTATGTTGTCAAAGTTGGGTAATAGCAAACTTATATGCCACCTAAACTAATCTTTTATTCTTACTAAGATTATACAGCCTGTGTTTTAAAAAATATGGCATAGGGGCCGGCCGTATAGCCCAGTAGATAGGGCACCGGTATACCACATGGGAGGCCCTAGGTTTGGTTCCCGGGGACTTCTCCTAGCGGGCAGACCACCTTGAGAAGGGCAAGCTGCCACGGGCAGGGCAGGTTGCCCACGAACGGAGCGCAACCAGCCACCCGCGAACTTAAGCGGAGCCGGCCGTGAATGGAAGCAGAAGCTGCCCACAAGTGGGGCAAAGCCGCCTACACGGGGACCGGTCTCAGCACGTCGCCGCAACGGGGGGGGAGACAAAGCGGACAGAGAGGAACACAAGAACGGACACACAGCAAAAGCAAGCAGAAGGGGGGGGGATGTAACAAAAAAAATAA
>PVKH010021856.1:0-14229 GCA_004027955.1 Chaetophractus vellerosus
CCCGCCAAGTCAGCTCACCACGCGGCGGCCTGCCTGCTTGCGGCGGCTTGCCCTGCCCGCAGCAGCTTGCCTTCTCAAGGCAGTCTGCCCGCTCGAGGAGGCCCTGGGAACCGAACCCAGGGCTTCCTATGTGGTAAACTGGCACCCTACGAATTGGGCTACAGCCGGCCCCTATTTTCCATTTTAAATTGGCAAATATTTCAGTTGGTCATTTAACAGAGAAACATTACACATTTCTTATTCAGAAATTAAGTTGTCAAAAGAAGAAAATATTGAATGTCATCCCCTAAAGTCTACTAAGTTTACAATTTGTTGGACCACAAGGGTGAGTGAATTCTGGAACTCAGAGCCTCTCACTGATTCTACTGTACACTTGAATAAAATGAGGTCAACATTCATTTAGCTAATGCCATTTGACCAAACAGCCTGGAAAAAATGCATAAGAAAAAAAACTAGTTTGGCAGCTTTGGGAAATAAGATTTTTACAAAGGATTGTAATATTTTCAATCAAATTAACCATTAACTTATTTTTTTTAAGATTTATTTTAATTTATTTCTCTCCCTCCCCACCCCCATTGTTTTACACTGTCTGCTCTCTGTGTATTATTCTGTGTCTGCTTGTCTTCTCTTTAGGTGGCACTGGAAACCGATCCTGGGACCGTCTGGAGTGGGAGAGAAGCGCTCAATCTCTTGTACCACCTCAGCTCCCTGGTCTGCTGCATCTCTTATTGTCTCTCCTCTGTGTCTCTTTCTGTTACATCCTCTTGCTGCGCCAGCTGTCTGCACGGTCCAGCACTCCCTGCATGGGCCAGCTCTCCAGCGTGGGCTAGCACTCCGTGTGGGCCAGCTTGCAGAGCAGGCCAGCTTGCCTTTCACCAGGAGGCCCCAGGAATCAAACTCTGGACCTCTTATATGGTAGATGGGAGCCCAATCGCTTGAGCCATATCCATTTCCCCATTAACTTATTTATTTATTTATTTTGTTACATATCCCTTCCCTTTTCTGCTTGCTTTTGCTGTGTGTTCATTTTTTTTTGTGTTCTTCTATGTCTGCTTTGTCTCCCCCTGCTGCGGCGATGCTCCGAGTTAGCTCACTGCGCAGGCGGCTTGCCCGCTTGTGGGCGGGTCTGCTTCTGTGGTATAATCACGGTGTTGTGCATTCATCAGCACAAAAAATTTTAGAACAATTTCATTACTCCAAAAAGAAAAACTCCACAACCTTTAGCAGTCACCTCTCAATCCCTCTATCCTTCCCCAGCCCTACATAACCACTAATCTAATTACATTCTTATAAATTAATTTATATTTACATTTTATATAAATGGAATCATACAATATGTAGCACATTGTGTCTCCTTTCTTTCACTTAGCATAATGTATTGTATTTTTTCCTGATATTAACATCTTGAAGCATTAGCATACATTTGCTCAGTTTCAAAAAAAACAGTCTTATACAATATTACCCATATTCATACTTCACATGAGGTTTTACTTTGCTAAACAGTCCCATGTTATATGTTTTAGCTTTCCTTCTAGTAATATACATGACCTTAGACTTTCCCTTTCAACCACTGTCATACCTATATAATAGCACTGCTAGTTACAAACACTACAATGTGCTTTCACCATTTCTATTCATTTCCAAAGATTAACAAACAACCTTTTTACCAATTCTGCACTTGTTAACTCTCAACTTTCCATTGTCTACCCTCCTTCTATTTTCTCGTGACCTATATTCTAGTTATTAACTCCTTGAGTTTACATAGTATATTTAGTTCATAACAGTGCAATTACACAGTATTTGTTCTTTTGTGTCTGGCTTGCTTCATTCAACATAATATCCTCGAGGTTCAAATCCATGTTGTTGTATGCTTCATGGCTTCATTTCTTCTTACAGCTGTATTAATATTCCATTGTGTGTATACATCACAATTTGTTTATCCTTTCATTGGTTGATGGGTACCATAAACTTATTTTAAAATCAGTATGTCCTCATTTGATTAAGTCTTTTCATACTAGAAAATTAGAATTTTGACTATGAAATGACAGAGTGGAGATCAACTCTAGATTTGGTCTTTCTGGATGTGAAATTTGTTCCTGGTTTAATGGCAGCTATTAAAATGCAGTTGTACTAGATGACCTCTTTCCTAAGTTTCTGTATCTCCTAGGAAAGAATAACATTTAAAACATTGCCAACCCAAATCAGAACATTTATGATAAAAAGATAATAACTCAGGTCTACATCCATAGTTACTTGGGTAATTCAGAATAAGAAGCACAAATTTTTCTAAATTGCCAACATAATTGATGGGTTAAGGAATCAATTAGCCTGAATTATCCCACTTGGTTAACTGTACAGCTCAAATTTACGTGATAACTCTAACCTTACACTTCACCATTTTAAGGGTTATTTTTTTTTCGTTACATATCCGCCCCCCTTTCTGCTTGCTCTTGCTGTGTGTTCATTTTTCTGTGTTCTTCTATGTCTGCTTCTTGTCTCCCCCCGTTTTTGTGGTGACGCGCCAAGTCGGCCCTCTGCACAGGTGGCTCGCCCCACTGGTGGGTGGCTCCATTCCATTTTGCAGGTGGCTCAGCTCTGTGTTTCGTGGGCGGTACAACTCCATGTTTTGCGGGCTGCTCAGCTCCAAGATTCGCGGGTGACTTGCCCTGCCCATGGCAGCTTTTTGCCTTGCCCACGGCAGCTTTGCCCCGCCCACAGTGGCTTGCCTTTCTCAAGGCCATCTGCCCGCTGGGAGAGGTCCCCGGGAACCGAACCTGGGGCCTCCTATGTGGTGTACCAGAGCCCTATCCACTGGGCTATACAACCGGCCCTTAAGGGTTATTTTGAAAAAGTGGCTTCTGTCAAGCTTTGAGATATATTACTTAAAACAGAGGAGCTCATAATAGAAAACCACTGAAGCTAATTAGCATGTATTTTCCTATCTGATGTAATATAAAAGATCCTGATGATTATTCTTAGTATAATGTATTATACTATTGATGGTTTATTCCATAACACTTTTTTTCTCTAGCTAATAGATGAATAATCTGAAAACCTGTCCTCTTACTGGTTCACAAGATCAAGAAGTCAGGAAGGGACCTGATTTTTGAATGACTGGTAATCCATAATCTTAGTACAGAGGGTTCCATATAAAAGGAGTGCAATATGAATTCTAGGTAAGGAAGGTGGCTGGCTTTGGAAGACTGACTAGAAGTAACACCTGAATGGCCTGTCTCTAAACAAATGTTCTCCCTACTGGCCTGCCATTCAAGGGAAGAGGTGATGTCAAGCCCCAGGAGGGCTAGGCAAGATTCTCATTTCCCTTTGGCTTTTGGAACAGAATGGAACTAAGACCAAGACAGAAGTTCAACTAAACAAACCAGTGCCTGGGTCTCAGGACCAAGGTAGAATTCTGTTATCATAGCTATCAAGTAGCCACATAGAACTCTTGATTCCCCAGCTCCCCCAAACCTGCTTTTCTGTCTTTCCAATTTCAATAAATGACACCACTGTCCATCCCCCGTAGGCTTCCCATGCCAGACCTATAATTTTATCCTGAAACTCAAAAAATCTGCTCTAAACTTTAATGGCATATTAAAACCAGAGCAAAACTCATTGGCAACCTGAAGTGATTTCATTTCTTGATAGGCAAAGGAGCTTAGTTTTACAAACATGAGAGTCATCTCCACACTTTGAAAGGGATTAGAAATGTTTGCATTTTTGTCCTAAGGGTGCAAAAATAGGGAAAGGGGAATCCTATCCCTGTAGACTTATGAGAATCTTCCTTCTAATGCTATAAATAAAGAGAAACAATTCTATATGAAAACAAGCTAATTGCTCATGTCCAGCATACAACATAACTTCTAGAAAACACATTTCCCTGAAGGAAAGTACTGTGTAAATCCCAAGCAAAAGGAAAATAATGGACTTCATTCTCACTCAGTTTTTTCTGGTTAATTGGTTGGCTTTTCTAATTACTTGAGCCCTCTGGTAGAAATATTAAAGTGAAAATTTTACCAGTATTGTCACCTTTTATCACATGTGGAAAATGAGTCACAGGCATGATAAATCAATATTCACATTATTCCTTTGGTTGAAGTGAAACAAAGGAGTGCTTAGATTTTGACACCATCATAATATGTGTCCAAGATGATACCATATGCCAGATTTTCAAAAACCAGCCAAGTATGGACTTGTTTTCTTGCCTATGCCACCAATTCCATTCCTGATTAAATACCAAAACTTATCATTTTATGGTAAACATAGAGAAACTCTATTCAAGTTTGGTGAATAACCCCTTATAGCCTAAATGTCTCACTTAATAGCAGGCAATGTGAGGAACTGAGTTCATTAAATATATCTTTTGTTTTGATTTGGGTTTTAATGAGACTCAGGGTCCCCCCCTCTTCCACTTCCCTGAACATTTTTATTAGCGTGTAATATGTGTCAGCCCTTGGGGGAGATACAATGAAGAGTAAGACACAATCCTGATAACTGGAAAATGTAGACTCTACTTGAATAGAGACTGTTCTTTATTTTTTTAACCTTCAATTTTTTCCCATGAAAGCATTTTTGAGCAGACTCCACCAAAAAGTAACGGAGACATTCTTCAAAGGTCAACAGTATTTATCTTTGAGTGTTATGATTACAGGTACTTGGGTGTTTACAAGTTTTTCAATTGTTTTACAGAAAGTATATTTGATTTTTTTTATAAGTGGAAAAATGAACACTATTTTTACAGCAATGGACAAGATTTTACAGTGCTTTTTTCATGGAAGGGTTCTCAATGAATATTTGTTAAATTAATAAGTACATATTTCAAATTCTCTAACTCTTCTTCTAGTTTCTTTAAAAAAAATAAAGTACATTTTTTCCTTTCTTTCAGGTGAGAAGAACTAACCACGTTTCCCCTAGGCCAGGTGTTTTGCTAACTTTATCTTCAGCATTTGAAAACCACTGATGAGTAAATAAAGAGCCTGATACAGTCTGTGTTTGTTATATTGTACCCAGAGGATAGAGAAAGTGAATTTGTTTTCTGCTCCTCATTTCAGAACACTCTGGAAATAAATACTATTGGCATTTAGGACATAAACATAGTTTGAGTGTCATCATCTGTCTTTTACTTAATACATAATTGCAAAATGTCTTCCAACCCTTCTTGATGGATGAGATTAGAGAAGAGAATGCAATAAATTGTAAGATATACAGATAAAATGTAGTGAAAACCAATCAGTTTACTAGAATAATTTTATCTTAATCCAGGGGTAAAACATTTCAAAACATAGTTTGTAAATTTAGCTTAGTTGGCTAGTCTGTGTGGGCTAATAAGTACAGTTTTTCATCCTTAGATAGTCCACTCACCCTTCTTAGTTCTTTAGCCTGCATCTGTGTTGCTTAGCTGGTCAGACTTCTTACATAGATGTTCCATGGTCTCTAGGAAAACCAGATAATAGAAACATTGTCCCTCATAAGAAAACAATCTAAAAACACATGCTTTAAGAATGGTGGGGAATGCATTGACATCAATGTTGTGGGTAGAGCCAGGAGAGGATGCTGGTAATTGTTGATAAAATTCCAGAGACAAAAATAGATGGTATAAATTCTATAAAAGCAATTCATTTATTGAGAAAATAGGACTGGAAAGATTCAAACTTTTCACAGCATAAGGAAATTGAGTGTGACTGAATGATTCATTTAGAAAATATTTTAATTCTGCTTGATAGAGATATGCCATAAGGACCTTTAAAGTCCTACTGAGGAGACAAGAGACAAACACAAGCAAATTAAATAGCAAGGTGTATATCTTTCATAAGCCACTCAAATACTCTTTATCTCATGTCTTGCTCCAATAGCTGTTGCAGTAGGTTTTTAGGTACAACTGGACAACACTCACCTAAACCCAAAACACTTACTTAACACTTCCTGCCCAGGACTTCTCTGATACCATGGTGGAGGCATGCAGAATTGCACAGACTTATGCAGGTACAATCAGGAAGTACAGGGGAGTTCTTTTCATCTTTAATCAATATTAAGGGCCATCTTTGATCAAGGGGGAACAAGAGCTAATGAATAATATTTCCCCCTTTCACTTCCATCCATTAGGAGGGCCTGGTGAAACCTAGCACCAATTACCCAAGCAGGGCCAATTCAATAAGGCGTCCTTGAACTGGTTCTCCCTCCTTTTCTGTCCTGCTCCCTCAGGTCTGAGTCATGTTTCTTGGGATCACTCAAACAAGCCAACAATATGGAAGCCTATGTCTCAACCCTCCTTTTGTGGAGACCCAAGATTAGATGCGAGGCAGAGAAAAATCAATATGACAATAGGGTCATAGTCTAAGAAAGGTAATTGCAAAAAGAAATGGAATTGAGAGAGTCTGTGAAAGAATTTCATAATTAGACAACGAAGAATGAGAACAATCAGCTTGGAGGGTAAGATGATAGGTTCTTTTCCAGATGAGGCCAGTGAATTTAATGGTAATGCCCAGCAGCTAGATGGGACTAAGGTACAGGAGTCAAGTGAGAGCTGATATCTCCAGGGTGAATGAATTCTCTAAATGAAGACTTTAGGAAGAAATGACCAATTGGCCATAGGCTGAATTCTCGGTAATGGTCAGATTTCAGGGGATGGAGAACATGCAGTTATTCCACTATAAAGTCAGAAACCAGACTGAAGGGGCTCAAGATGGAAATACATAACAGACAGTGAAGAGATGGAGATAATAATGTAGACGGTTCATTATACAGTTCAGCGTAGATGGAGACTGCCACTCTTAGCAAGCAACATGCTTGGTGGGAGTGAACTGAAGGAGCGATGTTAGAAGATTGTTGATCCAAGTAAAGGAATTTTTTTCAGGATTTAAAAAATGGAAAAAGCTAGTAGAGAGAAATGCCATATAAAAAATACTGAGTTCTTTTTATTTTCAAATTAATAATATTGAAATTAATCCTTGCTTATGTAGAAAATTGGAGATTTATCTTACTTTCATACATTTATACCTTTTTATATTTGGGAACACTCAAAAAAACAAACCAAAACAACAACAAAAAACACTCATAAGAGCTTTCTCTAAGACGTTGGTGCACAGAATGGCATCATTGAAAGATATCTCTCTTCCAAAAAATATTAGAAGAATTCCACTTGAATAAATATTGCACAAGTCAGTGCCTACTTTTACATACCCATATTTGTATAAGCTAATCCTAGTTTCCAAAAAAAGGTTTTTGTACTGTTGAAAAGCATTTCTGAAATACTGCCAATCCCATCTTGTGATTGAAGTTCTTTGGTATAAAACAGGTTAGAAGGGGTGAGATGCCAAGCAGATATTTAGAGTTTGATATTTTATGTTTGAATGAATCATGGTTTAAATAATCTGTGTTTCCACAAGAAAGTATTCAAAATGCAATTTGATAATTTCCTATTTTCCATTGAATATTTTCTTTTTTCCCTTTTCAACCATCTGCTTTGTATATAAATGACAGTTTATCAGTGTGCTTAGGTTTTGGAATACATTATTCTTCCAGGGTATGTTTTATCTGTTGGGTTTACATTTTGAATTAAACAATTACTGTATGAGTGAGATTTGAGACAGAAGCTAACTGCCCACCAAGAATGAGTGAGCTTTACACACCACAGATTTTTTATCCAATTCATTTTTGTAAGCCTGTTGTTTATCTATACAATATAACCGTGACTATCAAACTATAATTCATTTGTAGGAGAATTTTTGCTGTTTCACATTCTCATGACCATCACATTATCTGGTTTCAAACGATATTAAGCTTTCGTTGAGTTCTCTCCCTCTTCTTTTTAAACTTTTACAGCTTTCAGTTTTATTTAACATGTGAACAATGCTAGTAAATATTATTTTAATTTTCCTTTCAGAGTAAAACTTTATTTGCTATTTTATTAAAAATTATAGTAACATATGTATAACACAAAATTTGCCATTTTAACAATTAAGTTTACAATTCAGGAGCATTAATTATTTTTATAATGTTGTAATACCATTACTGCCTTCAATTAATAAAACTTTTTCATCACCCTAAACAGGAAATCTTTACCCATTAAGCAATAACTCCCCATTCCTCCTCCCCATGATCTCTAGTAACCTCTAATCTACTTCCTGTTTCTATGAATTTGCTAATTCTATTTATTCTATGTACAACCATACATCATTTGTTTTTTTGTGTCTGGCTTATTTTACTTAGCATAAGTTTTTCAAGTTTCATCCATGCTGTAGCATGTATCAGAACTTCATTCCTTTTTATGTCTGAATAGTATTCTATTGCATGGAGATACCACATTTTCTTAATCCATTCATCTTTCAATGGGCATTTTGGGTTGTTTCCACCTTTGAGTAATTGTGAATAATGCTACCATGAACATTAAAGTACAAATATCTCTTTGAGACTCCACTATCAATTCTTTGGGGTAACTGTACCTAAGAATGGAATTGCTGGATCATATGGCAATTCTATGTTTAACTTTTTAAAGAATTGCCAAAATGTTTTCAAGGGTGGCTCCCTTGTTTTACAGTCCCACTAGCAATATACAAGAGTTCCAATTTCTCCACATCCTCACCAAGACTGGTTATTTTCCATTTTTAAAATAATAACCATCCTAGTGTGTATGAAGTAGTATCTCAATTTGTTCTTAATACACAGGAAATGCAAATTCCCTATTAAAAACAGAGACAACACATGCAACAAAGGAGGAAATAAAAAATTTTGCAACTCCACCATTCAGAGATAACCACTGTTGACATTTTAATTTATATACTGCCATAATTATTTGTATGCCTATATATGAAAAAGTGAAAACAAAAATGCCATTAAATAGCACATTATTTTCCCAAACTTGCTTTTCTTTTTAATATGTATCATAAACATATACTCCGACCCTAATATTCTCCAACAACACGATGTATATTGGGCACATTATTGATGTACTAATCCCTTGCCGTTAAATGTTTAGAATGTTTCTAATGCTGTGATAAATACCTGTACAGTTAAATCTTTCAGAATGTCCTTAATCCTTTAGAATATATCACTACAGTATTTCTGTGTTAGATAGAACTCTTATTTTCAAGTAACAGAAACGCACTTTAGCTTTTATACCTCATAAAAAAGAGAAATATATATAGGAGTATCTTAAGGAACATAAGGACAAGGATGGTGTGGAAACATTCTTTCTTGACTTCTATGTGTGCTTGTCTCTTCACTTCTAATTCATTTCCTCCCTCTCACCTAACTTCCTCTGCTTTTTTGAACTACATAGATGAAAACATGACCACTGACAGCTCCCAAGTTTATGTGTTATATGTCCAGCCATCTTGAGAAAAAGTAAATCAATACCAATCCTTTCTCTTTTCCCTACCCCACTCACTATTCTGGACTTCCAGGATTAGTTTAGGTCAGATGTTTACCTTCAGACAATGAACTGGGACCAACGAGTGACATATGATGGACAGGGCTACTAAGAATCACTGCTATAGCCATGCAAATGGATAGGAAAGACTGTTCACAGGAAGCAAGGGCCTGGGGAGACAACCTGGAAATATCATCACATTCTCATCACTCATCAGGTTCATTTTTAGTTGAAGATATTTATTGCAATAAACTGTCACAGTTAAACCAGTAAAAGAATGGAAATTATTTTGGGCTCTTTCCTTAATAAGGAAGGCTTTTTCTAAGATTGTTTATATTTTGCCTAACAGTGGGCTGCAAATCCTTACCATGTTTTTGAACTGTGCATCTTTGAAATGCCAAAGAAGATGCTGCCATCCACAAGCACTCTAGTTTGACCCAAATGTAGAAAATTATCTATTGTCAAAATCATAATTAGAATGAGAAAATTCTATGACAGAAAAGGCCTTAAAATTCATCAACTGTTCTTGTCTAAATTTAACATACCTAACGTCATGTTTCTCACATAATGAATTTTATGGGTTATTATACGAAAAGTAGTTCTAGTATTTAAGATTAGAACATTAATGTTAATAGAGAAAAATAATGACCAACTTAAAGTAAATTTAAATTTTCTATGGACTTCCATCATGCAATTAGAAATATGTTCTCACGGAGCAGAAAAATCCTCTAGTAAAGTGTGTTGAAAATTTTAGAAAGGAAGGAATTAATAGAATGGAAGGCCCAAGACAAGCTAAGTCTTATAGACTTTCATCAGTTCTATGTTATACAGAAAATCCTGTAATGTTTTCGTAAGTCTGAGATCTCTACATTTTTGTGAGTTCTCTTATTCTCTACTGTATTTATCTCTTGCTGTGTAACAATTAGCCCATAAACTTAGCACCTTTAAAACAACAAATACTTATTATCTCATACAGTGTTTGAGGATCAGGAATCCAGGAGCAGCTTACCTGTATGGTTCAGGCTCAGGATCTCTCATGAAATTGCAGGTAAGCTGTTGGCTGGGGTTGCTGTCCTCTGGAAGCTTGACTAAACTGGGGGTTTTCCTTTCAAGCTCACCCGTGTGGCTGTTCTCAGGAGACCTCATTTCCTCACTACAGGGGCCACTCTTAGGGCTGCCCATATCGTGGCAGTTTGCTTCCCTCAGAACTAATTATCTGAGAGAGAAAAAGAGGGATGAGGACAGAAGTCACACTGTTTTTTATGACCTAGCCTTGGAAGTGACAAACCATCATTTCTGCCATGTTCTATTGGTTGCACAGACCAACCCTAAGATAATGTAAGAGGGATTACACAAGGGCGTGGATACCAGGAGGTGGGGGTCATTAGGGGTCATCTTGGGAATTGGGTACCACAGAAACCATTCTAAATCTTAATGTCTTCATAACTCAATCTATATTTGCATCTCTAGAACCCTGATTCCCTTCTACTTTTTCCTCAGTACTCAAAATAATACTACAAATCAATTGTGATTTTAGTTTGCCAGTAGAGACTACTTTCTTCAAATATTCATAGTTTAGGGTTTGAAGTTCTATAGATAATTTAGGTTTCTTACATTTTAATCAGTGGTCTAAACCCTAAATTATACATATTGTGTTTGTTTAAAAACAGGTTGAATGAATGCCTCTCTATTCTGAAGCTATCATTCATTCATTCAACAAAAATTACTGAGTTCAGGGCATTGTGATTTCTTTACTTTTTAAATGTCACCTCTGTGTTCTAGCCCCTCTTTTTTTGTTTGTTTAACTATATTTTTCAAGATAAGTGGCCTGACAAACCTAAAATTGGGAACTGTCCTTGTGGATCTAAGATATTTGGCCATTCTGTGTATACTTAAACAAGGAGGTCCAGATTTAAGACTCCATGAACATTTGCTCTTGTACCAGAACAAGCAGGAAGACAAAGGTGCCTTCTTTAGTCCTTCCATGACTGCTCTGCAGAACTCTGGAAACCTGGAGGGGTTTTCACAGTATAGCAAACAGGACCAAAAAGTAACTACAAGGAAAAGTTCAGGATAAGTTCTCCAACCACAGCCCTATCATTTTATCCCTAAGAATAGATAAACAAACCAAGCCCCAGAAGATGATATTTACCAAATTATCAGTATGCACCCAAATGCTGCTGCTTCAGATAGTCAGGTCACTAATGAAAGGAAATTACATTTTAATTATTGAAATTCCAGAAAATAAGTATAGTTTCATGTGCTCTTTAGAAACAATCACATGAACATAAAATTAAACAGGTGTTATCTTAAAGGACATGTCACATATATTCTTTTGTTTCTCTCTGGGGGAAATTTTAACAAGTTAAAAATTGTACAACTAATATATGCACATTGTAGAAAAATTAGAAAATGCATAAAAGGCAAAAAGTACACACAAATTAATTGCAAACATTCTTAATTCTGTTATCCAGAGATAGCCTATGTTGTGTTGTATATACTTCCTTTTTTCTCTCTCTCTCTTTTTGGTATATACTTTTATAAATTGTAACTGGTATATTGCAAGCTTTAACAGTCTGTGATTAAAAACTGGGCTCATTTTCATGTTTAATACCCAAATTATTTCTTGTTCTTTGTGCAGTCTCTCTGCTCTAATCTCCAGGGAATATCCACCACACTATTTCCTCCCTGTCCTGGCTCCCCTGGGTCTATGTCCACTGTGTATAAAGGGCCTTGAAAGAGCCTCACCACCACCAGTGCTAAAGGGGCCTTTTGCCTATGCTAAAGGTACCAACTGTCTCAGAAGACTGTCGGCTGTCTCCTGCCCTCAAAACAGCATTGATGTGTGCCATGGCTCTAAAGAAAACATGAGCTCAGCTCCCAATCTCCTGCCAGCAAGACTGCAAACAAACACACACACACATCTCCATAAGAACAACTGACATTTTCAAGTCAAACACATAAAACAAAACATTTCTCTTAAAGAGACTAATGTCTGTCACACAGTAAACACTGTATGTGGGTTAGCCAAGAAAAATTAGCTTACCCATATAGGCAGCCTCCTATGTGAAACTCTTTGTACTAAAACATGCAAGTTTGTGGGGGTGGGGCAGAGGGTGGGGAGGTAGGGTGGGCTGCATCTCAAATACCTTCTATTCAGATGGTGACTCAGCTTAATACTTGCATAATTAAATGGCCTATTCAGGATTTTCAGATCAAAGAAACAATCTTCCTAAAAGTAGATTTAATACTGCAGAACAAACAATAAAAACCAGTCCACTCCTTTGACAATTTGTAGGCTTTTATCTTCATCCTCCAAGTTTCAGCTGGCCAAGTTTCAGTTAAAGTACTAGTTCAAGTTTCTTGTTCCTTTATTAGCAGTCTCAACTCCTAACAGTGATTCCTCTGAGGAGGGTCTTGATTATGGATGGGGTTGCAATGGGGAACTTTCCATTTTCATGCTTAAAGCATATGTATAATTTTAAGTTATTGTAATGAGAGTTTATCCTTATGTTAGTTACGTAATTAAAGAAAAGAACAAAGTGCCAACATCTCCACCAGGAAAACAAGAGATCTGGCTGCAAAAATTGTTGAAGCATTTAGAGTACAGCTCAGTGTATATCTATTTCAAATGGACTGTCATATAATCTGTGAGAGGCAAAACTCATCCAGAAGTCAGTGCACCTGGCTCTGTAACAACTGTGGCCCTTGGGTATACTGTAAATCTCTGGGGTTCCTTATCTATAAGCCCATTGTAAGGGATATTGCCTGAGGTCTCTTGGAGCTCCACCATTAAGTAAGGTGTATGAATTTCACTTGAATATTCTGGTTGGAAGAAATTACACTTTCATTACTCAAATAAAGTTCAGTCTTTCCTGAGTTCCCTTTAACTGGATTGAGGTAAAATTAAATTTCAGTCATTTTTCAGGTTTCCTTCCTGCACTCTAGGGTTCTGTCAGAGTTGCAGGGACATTATGCAGTCCATACATCCATGATGGAGCCCGCTGGTTTTGAGAGGTTCTAAGCACTACTAACATGCTTCTTGTCCCATCCTACAAGGTCTCTTGAAAGGAGGTCAGCTCAGCTTCCTCTTGCCTTATCTTGGGTGTGAGACTCATTCAACAACCCTCCAAGTTACTCTCATTGAAGTTCATTGCCACCTCCCCTGTGCTAATCATTTGTCTGTTTGCTTTCAATCCCTTTCTGCCCTTCTTTGCTCTGTTAATATTTTAGAGGGCTGAAAGTCTGCAATTTACAATTTCTACACTCCCTTACCAGCAGGCTTCTTGTTAGGGCTGCTAACATAGGCATTGACAGGAGATAGGAAGGAAGGAGGTAGGTTTCTGACAGCTTCTCAGGCAACAGTGATGGCATTTGCTGCAGTGATTGTATTGCCAAAGTACCAGTCTGGTTGAGGCAGCACCTCTTCAGCACATCCAGAATTGACTGCAACAGTGTCTCTATCTGCAAAGTGGTAGGTGCAGGCTGGTAGACTCCGGCCCAGGAACATTGGGACAGCAGGGCCTCAATGTCGCAAGTGGCGGCTGTGTCTGCGCACCGGTACACTGGTACATGGTTGGGGCCTACCAGGAACTTCTTGAAGTTCCAGGCGATGTCCTTGCGGCACACCAGGAACCAGAGCTTGGGGTCGGTCATGAGCACAATGGCGTTGTCGCTGGGCGCAGGCAGGGCATCTCCCAAGAAGGCAATGACGGGGTGCGCCTGTGCGCCGTTCACCTCACCCTTCTTCAACAGTGTGAAGCGGGGCTCGACCCCACCTCCCATTCGCACGTACTTGAGAGAACTCAGGATCTCTTGGTTCTTGGCGTTCTCCTGATGCCGGAACTGGTTGCATGGGAACT
>PVKH010021857.1:0-14230 GCA_004027955.1 Chaetophractus vellerosus
ATGGCGGCTTTTTGCCCTGCCCACGGTGGCTCTGCCCTGCCCACAGTGGCTTGCCCCCTCAAGGTGGTCTGCCTCGTTTGGAGAGGCCCCCGAGAACCAAACCCGGGGCCTCCCATGTGGTGTACCGGTGCCCTATCCACTGGGCTACAGCCGGCCCCCGCTATTTTAAGTAACACTGTGAAAAACAAAAATTTGGTCCCTTTTCTTTTTTCACTTTAATGTTTGTTTCTGTAGGATCAATTATACCATAGTCAAAGGTTTTAACATTCTAAAGATTCTTTTGGGGAAAAAAAAGACTCTTTTGAACTTATCCAAAATTGTATTTGATACATTTTGAAAATTGCAGCTTTGATGTGTGAAAATTCTCATTTTTACTGTATTTATATTTCTTTAATTAATAGTGATATATAGAGATGTAACTGTTACGCTTCCCATATGAAATGACTGTGTATGACCTTCTTTTGTCTTCTGCTTTTTTATGCTCTTAGGGTTTTTAAGAGCTCTTTTTATAATAAAAATGTCAACCACTTGTCTTTTTTTGCTATTACTTATTTCCATGAATATTATATGATTTTAAATTTTAAAACTTCATATATGTTTGATATGGAATTTCTTTGATTTTGTATTGTCAAATTTGCATCTTTACTTTCACGATCAGAAGGCTCCATCTTTCTTATAGAGATTGATAATCAACTACAATTTTATTTTCGCTGTTCATTTTATGGTTTTACTTTTATTTTCACTGTATATGTGACTCTTTATTACCCTTGGAATTTTTTTTTTTTTTGAGTGCAGTGTATCTTGATGAATTTATTATTGAATTTTTCTAAGTAGTTGACCAATTGCCTCAACACTATTTTCTTTACAACAACAATCCTTTGTTAAGACAAAAAACTTTACACTATGAATGACTCTGCACACAAGAACAAATCAAAAGAAAATTAAATAATTACTAAGCTGTCAGGCAACAAGAATAAGAGGGAGATTAAACAACACACTCTTAAATAATCAGTGGGTCAAAGAAGAAATTGTGAAAGAATTCAGCAAATATCTTGAGATGAATGAAAATGAGAATGCAACGTTATCAAATCCTATGGGACACTGCAAAGGCAGTGCTGAGAAGGAAATTTATAGCCCTCAATGCTTACATTAAAAAAGAAGAAACAGCTAAAATTGAAGATCTTACTGCACACACACCTGGAAGAACTAGAAAAAGAAGAGCAAGCTTATCCTAAACCAAGCCAAAGGAAAGAAATATAAAGATCTAAGCAGAAATTAATGAAACCAAGAAAAAAAAAATAGAGAGAATCAACAAAACCAAAAGTTGATTCTTTGAGAAGATCAACAAAATTGACAAATCCTTAGCTAGATTGACAAAGAAAAAGAGAGGAGACAAAAATAAATAAAATCAGAAATGAGAGGGGGGGCATTTTCACTGATCCCACAGAAACAAGAGAGATCATAAGAGGTGCTATGAACAGCTACAAGCCAAAAAACTAGACAATGTAGATGAGATGGAAGGATTCTAGAAACAAATGAACAACCTACACCAGGGGTTCTTAACTACGGATCCATGGACTCCCAAGGGGTCCATGCAAAGGTTACAAAGGGTCCACGAGCTTGAATTGAAAATTTAAAAAAATATTATTCTTGTGGGGACATGTTTGTGCGGGTGTGATATATTTATGAAATAATACACAGTATAGTATGGACTTAGTATGATTATTATTTTGATGTAGCGTGTTCTGAGTGTAGTGGATAACTGCCTGCAGAAAGTTTGGTAAGGACGGCGGAGAAGGTTTTATGACAATGTGGGAAAACTCAAATTTCTAAATGTTTGCCAAATATGAGCATTTGAACAGAAGTTGAAATTATGGGAAAGTTGTAAAACATAATTTTGAATAATCCTAAAATTTAATTTAAAGACATGATGATGCTGTGTGTCATAAAACTATCTGCCGCTACATTCTGAAAAGGGGTCCATGGTTTTCACCTGACTGGCAAAGGGTCCATTGAACAAAAAAGGTTTAAGAACCCTTGACCAACACTGACCCTGAAAAGAAACAGAAGACCTCAACAAACTAATCACAAGTGAAGAGATTGAAACAGTCATCAAAAGCCTCCCAAAGATGAAAAGTCCAGGATCTGATGGCTTCACAAGTAAATTCGACCAATCATTCAAAGATGATCTAATACCAATCTTGCTCAAGCTTTTCTGAAAAATTGAACAGGAAAGAATGCTACCAAACTCATTCTATGAAGCAAACATCACCCCAATAACAAAACCACATAAAAATACCCCCCCAAAAAAGAGAGAAAATTACAGACCAATATCTCTAATGAATATAGATGCAAAAATCCTCAACAAAATACTTGCAAACTGAATCCAAAAACATTAAAAGAATAAACACCATGATCAAGTGGGTTTTATCCCAGGTTTCCAAAGGTGGTTCAACCCAAGAAAATCAATTACTATAATAAATCACATTAATAAATTGAAGAAGAAAAACCACATGATCCTCTCAATTGATGCAGAAAAGGCCTTTGACAAAATACAGCACCCTTTCTTTATAAAAACACTCCAAAAGATAGGAATAGAAGGAAGCTTTCTCATGGTAAAGTGCATATATGAAAAACCTACAGTTAGCATCGTACTAGATGGTGAAATACTGAAAGCTTTCCCACTGAGATCAGGAACAAGTCAAGGATGCCCACTCTCACCATTATTATTCAATATTGTGCTAGAAGTTCTAGCTAGAGCAATTAGACTAGATAAAGAAATAAAAGTCACCCTAATAGAAAAGGAAGAAGTAAAACTTTCACTATTTGCTGATGATATGATCCTATATTTAGAAAATCCTGAAAAATCCATAACAAAGCTACTAGAATTAATGGACAAGTTCAGCAAAATGGCAGGATACAAGATTAATACACAAAAATCAATAGCATTTCTATACACTACTGATGTGCAATCTGAGGAAGATATCAGAAAAAAAAATTCCATTTATAATAGCAACTAAAACAATCAAATATTTAGGAATAAACTAACCAAGGACATAAAGGACATGTATTCAGAAAATTACAAAACATTGCTAAAAGAAACCAAAGAAGACTTAAATAAATGGAAGGACATTCTATGTTCTTGGATTGGAAGACTAAATATCGTTAAGATATCAATTCTACCCAAACTGATTTACAGATTCAATGCAATTCCAATAAAAATCCCAATAGCCTTTTTTTGTGTGTGTGCAGAAATGGAAAAGCCAATATTCAAATTTATTTGCAAGGGTGAGGGGGCCCGAATAACCAAAAATGTCTTTAAAAAAAAGAACTAAGTTGGAGGACTCTCACTTCCTGAATTAAAGCCTATTACTTAGCTACAATGGTAAAAACAGCATGGTAGTTGCATAAAGACAGACAGATTGACCAATGGAACCAAAACTCAGAAATAGACTCTCATATATACAATCAAGTAGTTTTTGACAAGGCTGGTAAGCACACTCAGGTAGGCCAGAACAGTCCATTTGACAAAAGGTGCTGGGAGAACTGGACAGCCATATCCAAAAGAAAGAAAGAGGACCCCTATCTCATACCTTATACAAAAATGAACTCAAAATGGACCAAAGACCTAAATATAAAAGTGACAACCATAAAACTCCTAGAAAAAAATGTTGGAAAACTTCTTCAAGATCTTGTGGTAGGTGGCAGTTTCTTAAACCTTACACCCAAAACACGAGCAACAAAAGAAAAAATAGATAAATGGGACCTGCTCAAAATTAAACACTTTTGCCCCTAAAAAGACTTTGTCAAAAGGGTGGAAAAAACTGTTGATTCAAAGGAGGAAAATATTTCTCAATCACATATCTGATATGGGTTTATATCCATGATATGTAAAGAGATCATGTAACTCAACAATAAAAAGACAAACTACCAGATTAAAAAATGAGCAAAAGACTTGAAAAGACAATGGTCTAAGGAAGATATACAAATGGCAAAGAAACACATGAAAAAATGTTCAACATCACTAGCAATTAGGAAAATGCAAATCAACACTACAATGAGATATCATTTCACACTTATTAGCATGGCCACTATTAAAAAGAGACAGAAAACTACAAGTGTTGGAGAGGATGTGGAGAGATAGGAATGCTTATTCACTGTTGGCGGGAATGTAGGTTGTGTAGCCACTGTGGAGGACTGTTTGGCAGTTCCCAGGAACTTGAATATAGGCTTGTCATGTGACCCGGCAATACCATTGCTAGGTATATACCCAGAAGAACTGTGAGCAGTGAAACAAATAGATATTTGCACACTGATGTTCATAGCTGTGTTATTCACCATAGCCAAAAGTTGGAAACAAGCCAGGTGTCCATCAACTGATGAATGGATAAACAAATTGTGGTGTATACACACAATGGAATATATCCAGTGGTAAGAAGGAATGAAGTAGTGAAGCATATGACAACATGGATGAACCTGGAGGACATTATGTTGAATGAAGCAAGCCAGACACAAAAGGGCGAATACTGTATAATTGCACTATTATGAACTAAATATACTGTGTAAACTCATGGAATTAATAATTAGAATATAGGTCATCAGAAAATAGAATGAGGGTAGAGAATGGAAAGCTGATGGTTAATCTGTGCAGAATTGGTTAAAAGGTTGTTTGAAAATCTTTGGAAATGAGTGGAAATGTTCAAAGCACATCATGCTGTTTGTGACTAGCAGAGCTATTATATGAGTGTGACAGTGGTGGAAAGGGAAAGCCTTAGGATAGTTATATTACTAGAAGAAAAGCTTAAAAATTTCACAATGGACTGTGTAACAGTGAAACGTCATGTAAAATATGAATATGGATGATATTGCTTATATAAGGCTGTTTCTACAAAATATAAATACAAATAAACTAGAGAAAAGGAAACAGAATAGCAGCTATGCATGGTAGGCGATTGAGAGGAAATGAGTTTTGTTTGGTTGGTTGGATTTGTTTATTATTATTATTATTATTACTGGAATGATGAAAATGCTCTAAAATGATTGACCAATGCAAAACTATGTGATTATACTGAATACCATTGATTATACACTTTGGATAGGTTTATTCTTTATTAATATGTATCAATAAAATTGACTTGTTGAAAAAAAAAAGAACAAGAGAAAGGGTGAGGTCAATCCATATACAAGTGTGGTCTCCTCTTGGAGAAGTAAGGAATGGGGATGGGGTTATGTGAGGAGGTGAGTACAGTGTGTGCTACTTTATAAATAGGTCAGTTCTGGGATGTGGGACAGGTGGCAGTCAGAAACTCTGGGGTTTGGAGACAATCCTTCCCCTCAGACAGGGTTGTTGAACCAGATGCAGCAGTTCTCAAACCAGGTTCCCTAGCGGCGTTTCAGGGGTTCGCCTGGTTTCGGAAGGGTAAAGAACAAGGAGGAGCGGTAGCCCTCTCCTGGCTCTTCCAACAGAAAAAAGCTCTGCCTTTTTCCCCCCTGTTACTATGAGAATTTTGTTTGAAGAAATGATTCCAATGTTTTTTTAAATAACTTTAATATGGAAAATTTCAAACATTCATGAAAGTTGCGAGACTAGTATAATGAATTCCCACACTGCAAAAATGATGAGTTTGGTGGGGAGTAGGGGGATGATGGAGAGGAGCAGAAGGCCTCTTCCCTCAACACACATTGAGACATCCAGTGTAGTCCCCGATCTTATCTGTGGGGATTCTGTCGGTTGAATGCCTGACGAGGGAGGTAAGGTTGCATTCTGATTGTACCAGTTCAGCTAGCATTGCTAATCAACTGTTGCAGGCTCTAAAAATAAAAATGATCTTGAACCCCTTCCAAAAAAAAAGATGATTTTTGTTTTTCTTATTTCATCTCTTTCTCTTCCACTTTTTTTTAAAATTTATTTTTATTTATTTATTTCTCCCCACCCCTTCGTTGTTTGTACTTGCTGTGTCTGTTCATCTTCCTTGTTTCTTTAGGAGGCACCAGGAGCCAAACCTGGGACCTCCAATGTGGAAGGGAGGCGCTTAATTTCTTGAGCCACCTCTGCTCCCTCCTTTGTTATGTCTCTCAGTATGTTTTCCTCCTTGTGTCTCTTGTTGCGTCATCTTTTTGCAACAGCTCACTGTGCCTGCTTGTCGCATCAGCTTGCTGTCTTCTCTTTAGGAGGCACTGGGCACCTCCGCTCCCTTCTTTGTGTCTCTCATTATGTTTTTTTTCTTGTGTCTTTTGTTGTGTCATCTTGTTGCATCAACTTGCCATGCCTGCTTGCTATCTTCTTTAGGAGGCATTGGGAACCGAACCAGGGACTTCCCATGTGGTAAGTGGGAGCTCAATTGCTTGAGCCACATCTGCTTCCCTCCACTTTTGTTGGTGTTGTTTTGCTCATTGTTTGTGCTTGTTGTCTGCTTGATTTTGCTCATTGTTTTTTGCTTGTTGTCTGCTCATTGCCTGTTTTTACTTCTAGGAAGCACTGGGAACTGAACTCAGAAACTCCCATGTGGTAGGCGGGCACTCACATCTGCTCCCTGGCTCATTTGTTTTTGCTTGTTGTCTGCTCATTTTTTCTCATTATCTGCTCGTTGTCTGCTCATTGTTTTTGTTCAATGCCTGTTCATTGTCTGCTCACTGTCTTCTTTAGGAGGGAACCAAACCTGGGACCTCCCATATCAGAGGCGGGAGCTCAACTGCTTGAGCCACATCCACTCCCTTGTTGCTGTTTTTTAATCTGGAGTATTTTCAAACAAATCCCAGTCATGGGAAGTGGATGTGGCTCAAGCAGTTGGGCACCCACCTACCACATGGGAGGTCCTGGGCTTGGTTGCCAGTGCCTCCTAAAGAAGACAAGCAAGATTGCGAGCTGATGTAATGGGCTGGCACTGTGAGCTGACATGACAAGATGACACAACAAGATGATGTAGTGAGATGATGCAACAAAATGATGTAGTGAGATGATGCAATGAAGAGACACAGCAAGGAAACACAATGAAAGACACAACAAGCAGGGAGTGGAGGTGGCTCAAGTGATTGGGTGCCTCTCTCCCACATGGGAGGTCCTGGGTTCAGTTCCCAGTGCCTTCTAAAAAGAAGGTCAACAGAGAGTAGACAGCAAGTTCAAACAATGAAGGGGAGTGCAAAGTAAATAAAATAAATCTCAAAAAAAAAAAAAAAATCCCAGTCATCTGTTAATTTTATCTGTAAGTAATCCAGTGTGTTTCTCTGACTGAGAAAAATGCCTTTTAAAAATGTAATTGCCATGCCTTTATCACACCTAACAAAACAATAGTAATTTATTTTATTTTATTTTATTTTAATTTAATTTAAATTAATTTAATTTAATTTTTATTTTTTAGTAATTTCTTAATATCAGCTAGCACTCATTCTATATTCAGATTTCCCTACTGGTTCAAAGGTGTCTTTTTACAATTGATTTGTTGAATCTGTTACCAAACAAATTGTAATATCCCTTAAGTGTTAACAATTGTTCCCACCCTTTCTATGACATTGATTTTTTTTGGTCAACACAAAAAAGTGTCAGACCCTCTCCCAACTCTGCTTCTGCGTATGGTTTTTACACTCTCTGCATTTCTTGGCCTAGGTAACCCATTCAAGACCTTTTATTGGTCATGATATCATACAAGTCAGGGTATAAAATTAGAGTCACAAAAATGTTATCACAGAATATTTCTGTGATTTCTCCTGCCACCCCCAGTCTAGGTGAAGTACTACTGTATGCTCTATGGTCATCTCTACTTTTCTCTGTGGTGGCCTTTATTAGACCATTTGGTAATCGTCTGTATTTTGTTCTCTATTGTCACTATTACAATGTGAGCTTTCAAGGGCAGGAGCTGGGTGATAGCATTGGCCATCTGTGTCCCCCACCACTTATGATACACATAAGACTTCTCAAAGGAAATGAGTAGGCTTTGATTTGAGAACATTCTCTCAGTCAGATAAGGAAGGGACCGGGATTCTGAGTACAGCAATGAGTTTGCCATTAAGACAATTCTCGGGCTTAGTTTCTGTAGATTTGTGCCTTTGTTCTAGAAAGGAGGCAGTTGTTTAGCGTATAACTTCATTAAGACACTAAGAGGTCAAGACCACACTGCTTTAAGATACACATAACTAAATATAATATGTCCTTTCTACTTCTCATCACCAGCAACAGCAGGGACAGCTTTTAGGTACCAGACCAAAGGGATACAAGTGGAAGTTATGGAGTTTGTTGCCACAACTACAGTAGCAGAAGGGCCATGTTTCTGAGCATGTGGGAGACATTTTGTTGAGCCCCAAGAATTTGCTGAGGAGAAAATTCTTCATATAATGTTTGAAAATCCTGAGATAATAATTAGCAGCAAAGTGAGAGAAATACTCTGGGACATTATTTTTGTGACACTAATTTTACACACTTACTGGCATGATTTAGGATGCTGAAGTCACAAGATCTACTAACTACTGCCCATTCCTCTCTTTCTTCTACTCTTAACTAGTTGCTCAGAGAAATGGTTGACTTCTCTCTTTTTATTCAGTTTGTAACAACCCCCAAAAAACAAACAAATAAACAACATCCCCAAGCAAAACAAAGCAAAAACACTTTATTAGAAAAAATATAACAGTGCCCGCTATTGAAGGTCCTATCCAATTCCCAATCTGGATCCGTTGTCTCACCACAGCTGAAGTCATCTGTGTCTATGTCTAATTTTACCTGGAAATCAAGGGGACAAATCCTGTTAGTGGGCAGAGAGGTATTTAAGGATCTTTATTCCCATCTTATAGGATTTAGCCTTTAAGTCATACTTGCTAATTCATTAACATTTCTGATGTCCCATTTCAGATCATTGGGCGATTGCATTTTCATGCCCATCCAATTTTGAATGCTATGTAACAAACTACAGTTTATAATTTATAAGTCCTGAGATATATTTATATAAACTATGTTTATAATATATAAACTATATTTTTATATATAAGTATAAAAATATATCTTTCATAACTTCTGGAATTCAGGCCGGGTTTGCCTGGGGCAATACATGGTATTGTCAAAGGTCATTATGTGGTATTCAGCTGGTGGTTGAGCTGCTCTGGAAGATCTAAGGTGGCTCCATTCTCATGTCTGTCCTTGGCAGGGATGGCTGGAAGGCTGGCTCAGATGGAAATATTGATGGGAGTGCCTATAAATGTTCTCTTGAGCACAGCAACCTCAGGTTGTTGGACTTTTGGCAATGCATCTCAGGTCTCCAAGAGAAAGTGTCCCAGCAAAGCAAAACAAAACAAAAGATGTATGGCTTTTTATGACTTAACCTTGGAAGTCACATAGCTTCAATTCCACCATACTCTATTGGTTGTAGTAGTCACAAGTCCCCCACCCTCCCTATCCCCTGCCCAGAGTCAAAGAGAGGAAACACAAATTTTACTTCTTTGTGGGAGTTAGGGTGACCAACATTACAGTTTGTTCAGAATTTCCCTGCCTTTAGCATTGAAAGTCCCACATCCTGGGAAACCCCTCAACCCTGGCAAATAAGGGTGATTTGCCACCCTAGAATTTGCAGCTATGTGTTTTAAAAATATTTATTTATTTTATTTATTTTTAATCCTCCCCCTGAAATGTGCCCCTCGTCTGTCTGCTTGTCTTCTCTAGGAGGCACAGGGAACCGAACCCGGGACCTCCCACATGGGAGGCGAGTGCCTCACAACCTGAACCACATCTGCTCCCTGCTGGCTGGGTCCTCTGCTGGTTGCTGAGTCTGCTGGTTGCAGCATCTGCTCATAGCAGTGTCTGCTCATTGCAGGGTCTGCTTGTCTACTTTAAGAGGCCCTGGGAACTTACCCAGTACCTCCCATGTGGGGGGGCAGGTGCCCAACTGCTTAAGCCACATCCGCTCCCTGCAGCTATGTTTTAAAACCACCACTACCATAGGCTGAACCACAACTTTATAACTTGTTTTGGTAAATCATCCCTATGCTTTATTTTTGTCTGGTAACCAGACTGGTTCTTTCCGGGATAGATAATTGCCTTCCTTTGGTCAGTAGCCTCCAGGACTAGAGTCCTTCCCCTCAAGTCCAGCTCAGGCTTTGCTGCTTGCTGAATTCTCAATGCTAAAGTTTTTCTACCTATATATGATAAGCAATTTTTGAATATTATCCATTTAATAGGTATGTAGTCTAACCCATTCTTGCTTTAATTTGCAATTTCTTAATGATATATAATGTTGAACATTTTTTACATGCTTATTTGACATCAGTATATCTTCTTTGGTGAGGTTTCTGTTCAGATCTTTTGTCCATTTTTAATTGAGTTGTCTTTTTTTCTTTAAAGATTTATTTATTTTATTACATATCTCCCCTCCCCGCTGCTGCGGCGACGCACCGAGACTGGTCACTGCGCAGGCCCGGCTTTCCCCGCTTGTGGGCAGCTTCTGCTTCCATTCACGGCCGGCTCTCAGTTCGCGGGTGGTTGGCTGCGCTCCATTCGCGGGCGACCTGTCCTGCCCATGGCGGCTTTTGCCCTGTCCGTGGCAGCTTTTTGCCCTGCCCACGGCGGCTCTGGCCCGCCCATGGTGGCTTGCCATTCTCAAGGCGGTCTGCCCGCTAAGAGAGGTCCCCGGGAACCGAACCCGAGGCCTCCCATGTGGTATGCCGGTGCCCTATCCACTGGGCTATCGAGCCGGCCCCCTGGGTTGTCTTGATTACTGTAGATTTATAGTAACGCTTTAAGTTGTTGGTGTCAATCTTTTGGCTTTTTTTTTCCCCCTTCACTATTGTGTTGGCTATTCCTTTAAAAAGAATTTTTTCAGTATGCACAAAAAATAACTTAATGAGATTTTGATTGGAATTATGTTGAATTTAAAAATCAAGTTGGGAAGAAAAGGTGGAACATCTTTCCATTTATTTAGAATTTTAAAATTCTTTTATCAGAATTTTATAGTTTCCCCCTTATAGGTCTTATATAATTTTGTTAGATTTATATCTAAGTTTGTTTGTTTGTTTGGGTGCTAATATAAATGGTGTTGTGTTTTTTTTTCAAATTCTAATTGTTCACTGCTAGTATATAGGAAGGCAATTGACATTTGTATATTAATCTTGTATCCTGCAATTTGCTATAATCATTTATTATTTCCAGGATTTTTTGTGGTTGATTCTTTTGGATTTTCCAGATAGGCAAAAATGTCATTTGTGAACAAAGACAGTTTTATTTCTTCCTTCCCAATCTGAATATCCTTTTTTTAAAAATTTTAGATTATGTATTTTATTTTATTTTATTATTATTTTTTTGTTACATATCCCTCCCCTTTCTGCTTGCTCTTGCTGTGTGTTCATTTTTTGTGTTCTTCTATGTCTGCTTTGTCTCCCCCTGCTGTGGTGACGTGCCGAGTCAGCTCACTGCGCAGGCGGCTTGCCCCGCTTGTGGGCAGGTCTGCTTCTGTTCCTGGGTGGCTTTGCTCCGTTCGCAGGTGGCTTTGCTCCATTTGCAGGCGGCTCGCCCTGCCTGTGGCGGCTTGGCCCTGCCCGTGGCAGCTTTTTGCCCTGCCCACGGTGGCTTTGCCTTCTCAGGTGGTCTGCCCGCTCAGAGAGGTCCCCGGGAACTGAACCTGGGGTCTCCCATGTGGTGTACCAGCGCCCTATCCACTGGGCTACAGCCAGCCCCCTCTGAATATCTTTTATTTCCTTTTCTTGTTTTATTGCATTTGCTAGGACTTCCAGTACAATCTTGAATAGGACCTGTGAGAAGGAAATTCTTGTCTTGTTTTTTATCTTAGGGGGAAAGCATCAATTTTTTACCAGTGTGATTTTAGCTGTAGGTTTTTGGGTAGATGTTCTTCATCTATTTTAGGAAGTTCCCATCTATCCTTAGTCTGCTGAGAGTTTATATCATGAATGGGCATTGAATTTTGTCAATTGCTTTTTCTGCATCTATTGCTAAAACAGATAAGATGGGTTATATTAATTGATTTTGTGTGTGTGATTATTTTTTTTAGGAGGTAACAGGGATTGAACTCAGGACCTCATACAAGGGAAACAGGCAGTCAAACATTTGAGCTATATCCACTCCTCAGTAATTGATTTTTAAATGTTGAAATCAGGTTAGCATGCCTGGAATAAATTCTACTTGATTTTATATCTTGTTGGATTAGACTTGCTGAATATTTTGTTGAAGATTTTTATACCTATGTTCATGACAGATATTGGCCTATAGTTGTCCTTTCTTGTAATGTCTTTATCTGGTTTGGATATTAGAGTAATGCTATCTTCATTGAATGAGTTAGGAAGTATTTTCTCTGCTTCTATTTTCAGTAGACATTGTAGAAACATGCATCATTTCATCATTAAATATTTGATAGGATTCACCAGTGAAACCATCTCAGTGTAATATCTTTTTTGGGAAGAAGGTTCTTATTTATTGATCAAATCTCTTTAGTAGGTATAGGACTATTCAAAATATCATTTTTTTTCTTGTATATGTTTTGGTAGTTTTTGTCTTTCAAAGAAATAGTCCATTTCTTCTAAATTATCTAATTTGTGAGCATAGAGTTGTTCATAGCATTCCTTTATTATACCTTAATGCCCATTAGACCCCTCTTTCATTTCTATTATTAATAAATTGTGTCTTCTCTCTTTTTTTCTAGGTTAACATGGCTAGAGGTTTAGCATTTGGGAGATCTTTTCAAAAGAACTAATTTTTGGTTTCATTTATTTCTCTATTGATTTCCTGTTTTCAAATCATTTATTTCTGCTCCAAGTTTTATTAATTATTTTCTTCTGCTTGCTTTAGGTTATATTGCTCTCCTTCTATTTTTCTAAGAAGCTTAGATTATTGATTTTAGATCCTTCCTGTTTTCTAATATATGCATTCAATGTCATAAATTTCCCTCTAAGCACTGCTTTCACTGCATCCCATAATTTTGATGTCATATTATCATTTTCATTCTGTTCCTAGAATTTTAAAAAATTTTCCTTGAGACCATTTCTCTAATCCATGTGTTTTATATCAAAGTGTGTTGTTTTATCTCCACATGTTTTGGGATTTTCCAGATATATTTCTGTTATTGATTTCTAGTTTAATTCCTTTGTTGTCTGAGTGCACACTCTGTATGGTTTCTATTCTTTTAAATCTGTTAAGATATGTTTTATGGCCCAGAATGTGGTCTACCTTGGCAAATGTTCCATATGAGCTTGAGAAGAAAAAGTATTTTGGTGTTGTTGGATGAAGTAGTCTATAACTTTCAATTAGATCACCAGCTTTTCCACGAATTTCCTTTTTCTTTTCTATGATCCAGTATGTAATCAAACATTGCATTTCTTAGTCTTTTGTGCTCTGTGACAGTTTTTCAGTCTTTCCTTATTTTTCATGACTTTGACAGTTTTGAAGTGTTCTGGGCAGGCATTCTTTTAGAATGCCTCTCAATTTGTGTTTGTCTGATGTTTCCTTCATGTTTAAACTGGGGTTTTCGTTTTGATTTGACTTTTAAGAATACCACAGAGGAACAGTGCCCTACTCATCACATCATAATCATGATTTATTACTGATGTTAACCTTGATCACTTGGTTAACATAGTGTCTACTAAGTGTCTTGATGTAAAGTTACTTTTTTTCCCTTTCCATACTCAATTCTTTGGAAGCCAGTCACTAAATTCAGGCCACACTCAAGGGGAGAAGGGATTAACCTCTATCTCCTGGAAGGAGAATATCTACAGATAATATTTGGAATTCTTCTATAAGGAAGATATGTCTTCCCTTAATTATTTATTTATTCAATTATTATTTATATCAGTATGTACTCATGTGTATTTATTTTATACTTTGAATTATTGTGCACTGTTTTGTTGCTCAGATTGTTCCAGCTTTGGCCAATGGGAGAACTTTTAAGTTGGCCCCTGTATCCCTTTAACATGTCCCACCCTTTTGTTTTTGGAGTACTTATTTTACTTTCTTTCTTTCTTTTCTTTTTTTTTTAATTTTACTTTCTTGTTACAAGAAAGAACAGTACAAGATGATCCAGACCTGTCTTGTATTTTCTCTGCCTTGGCCTTAAGAAAGCCATTTCTTCTTTTATTGGAGAATGGTTTTAGAAACCAGGATTTGGGTGCAAGTGTGATTATGACTATTGAGGTAACACATCTTTGAGGCTGTACTAGTGAACAGTGCTAGGGAACATCTTTATCAACTGACGTATACACACATATCTATAATTATTATTATTTTTAAAAGATTTATTTATTTTATTAC
>PVKH010021858.1:0-14216 GCA_004027955.1 Chaetophractus vellerosus
CCCCCCGCTGTGGGGACGCGCTGAGACCGGTCACCGCGCAGGCGCAGCTTTTCCCCGCTTGTGGGCGGCTTCTGCTTCTATTCACGTCCGGCTCTGCTTCAGTTCGCGGGTGGCTGGCTGCGCTCCATTCGCGGGTGACCTGCCCTGCCCGTGGCGACTTTTGCACTGTCCGTGGCAGCTTTTTGCCCTGCCCACGGTGGCTCTGGCCCGCCCATGGCGGCTTGCCCTTCTAAAGGGGGTCTGTCCGCTGGGAGAGCTCCCCAGGAACCGAACCCAGGTCCTCCCATGTGGTATGCCGGTGCCCAATCCACTGGGCTATCAAGCCGGCCCCTAAAAGTATTTTAAAAGTGTGTTCATCTACATCTGAAATACTAGGTTTCACAGTCCATAATCTCACCATGCTTTTTGTATCTAAAATTGCATAAATCAAAATGATTTTTAATAATGCATTGCCTCTGCAGGGCCCTTCTAGACTCATTTTAAAGGTACAATAAAATCTTTTGGGCTCAGGAATCACACTGCAACAAAGGTCTTTACTATCATTTAGCTTTATATTAAGTGTGTCTTTTAGAGATTTGCACTATTTTATAGTTTACAGAATAGACTGACAGAAGCACACATAACACCACATCTAGCAGTTTTGATTGCATTGAGTGGAGGAGCAATAGAGCAAGGATACTTTGCAGACAGGTCTGACTTCAGTTCCAGCTCCTACCTAGATATCTTTAAGGAAATTACTCCTTGCCTGAAACTTCAGTTTCCTCATCTGTGAATGATTGTAAAATTGCACACCTGAATGGGGTTGAGTGGTGACTAGATGAGAGGAAAGACATTAAATCCTGAGCACTGTGCCTAAACATAGACTCAAAAAGGAGTAGAACATGTGTGTGCATGTGCACATGTGTGTGTGAGGTGTATGTGTGTACATGGATCAGGGAGTGGTACAGCACCCTGGTAAGTACAATATAAAACAATGTACTTTCAAACTGTAAGGTAGCAGTTAATGCAGTTAGTCTTCCATTTAATAAATTGTTGGTTCTATTAACCTTTTATTGCTGCTGTAAAAACTTATAAGCTTAGTAGCTTAAAATAATTTAAATTTGTTACAGGTCTGGAGGTCAGAAATCAGAAATGAGTCTGATTGGCCTAAAATCAAATTGTTGGCACAATTGATTTCCTTTCTGGAGGCTCCAGGGGAGAATCTGTCTTTCCATTTCCAGCTTCTAGGGGCCAGCTACATTCCTGGACTCAAGGGCCCCTTCTCCTGTCTTCAAACCCAACAACACTGCATCCCTCTGACTTCTCTTCCATTGTCATATCTCATCTATGACCACAGCTTCTGATTTGGCCAGGATAGATTTTCCAATTTAAGGAATTAGTGATTAAATTGGCCCACCCAGATAATCCAGAATCATTTATGATATAAAGTCTCTTAATCTTAATCACATATGCAAAGTCCCTTTCTCCATATAAAGTAACATGTTCACAGCTTCCACGGATTAGAATGTGAGCATCTTTGTGGGAACATGCTGCTCCTACAACAGTTGTATACCAGTTACTTGATTGAAATTCAGAATTCATGTTTTCATTTTGTTAATCATTTTGTTAATCATACTAGCTATGCCCTCAGGTTAATTCCCAAAGTCTGTTTAAATCGTTATGTATCTCAGCTCTAAAATTGCACTACGTGAACAAAGGGGTAAAAAGTTTTGTCAGAAGATGTTTGAAGGATTTACTTTGCATGACTAATACAAAACTTGCCAACTCCAAATTCTTGAACTGAAGGATCAAGATTGTGGTAGAGAGCAAGGATAGGATTCAGGAACTGAGGCATAATGAAACAGCCATTCTTATCTATGGTGACCTCATCATCACCCCATTGCAAATCTTTTACTGTCTCAATAAATGGCAGCGTAACATGGCTCATTTTCCTCTGTCACCTTCTGCTTCTACCAATGCCTTCCCTACCACCCAGCATATGGATTCACAACTCATCCCCTCAGCTCCTATACTGCAATATACTCTGGATATTCACAGTAAGGAGCAAAGAGAAAATCCAGTGTTTAAAATGCTTCCTAACATGCCTCTTCCTTTAATCTCTACTCATTTTGCTTTTATCTTCTCCCATTACCACTGACTTCAGTGAACATTGATCTTTCCCTGGGAAAAGGTAAGAATCAAGAACCTTGAGTAGTTGAATTTTCCTAAGCAGTAGATATGGAATAAAATAGAGAGGACCCTGAAAGGTGTGGCCTACTGATGGCAATGAGTTACCTAGCAGCATTGATGGTTGACTAATCTTACATAAGCAAGGATCATAAATCTGGTGTAATTCTTTAAAAAATAGACTGTACCTGTATCATTCTCACCAGAAACACATGCCAGACAAAAATTAGCCCATTCCCCAGATTTCACAAAGAGAGTATTTAAAGTCAGAACATCTAAATAATAGGAGCCACCTATTCTCCTGCTCTTTTCCACACTTTATTCCAATTTTTATATCAGGTTATATTTCTGAATTTAATTTAAGGTAGACAATTTGAGAAACTGAATTGTAAGTTTTTTGAGAGAAAGAACTGTGTTTCATGTGTCTTTGAATTCAGGCATTTGGTTTCTTTAATGGAACACAATAGTTGCTCATTAATATTTTTAATGAATAATAAATTAAAAAACACGCTCCCAATATCCCTTTGGTTGGCCATGTGTATGTCTTTCTTTGCATTTAAATAGCATCATATGAATGATTCCTGGAAATAACCAGACATGTCTGAATATGTTGGATATAGTTTGGATTAAAACTAGAACTTCTACTATACAAAGAATATATCAGAAAAAAATGATAAGATACTGAAAGTGTTTCCTGACTTTGTTGGAAGTGATCATGGTACACCATAAATGGCACAAAATACAATTGTATTTGGGATGACAATGGTGCTTTTTGTGGTGAGTTGGCACTATTCACCACTAACTGGAGTCCCATTCTGTTATGATTTGTAGTAAGTTTAATATACTATATTGGTTACTTTAGACTATAAAGTTACTTTGAATATTGTTGTTACCTTCCAATGCTCATAACAGGCTATAACACATTCTTCTACTAATTGACTGTATTCAAGCACACTCACTCAAATAAATATTTGCTAATTAACAATATGAACTACACACTATTCTATGCACTTAGGAATAAAAATTGTGAAGACATAATCTTTGCGTGCAAGTAGCTAATAGTTTTATAAGAAACTATATTCATAAAACATACTAAAGTTTAGCTAATTTAAAGGTGTTTGGGCTAAGATGCATGGACAAATAGAAATTGAACTTGAAAGGGATCTTACAAATATATTAATTAATAAAATAGACATTTTATATCCAATAATTTGGAGGATTATACTTTTCACAGAGAAGTAATAATAAAAGAGGCAGTTAAAGAGTATCCAGGATCTTACTTGAGAAACTTGAAAATACACATAAACCCACATACAAGTTATGGAGTCTTTTCAAGTACAGGGAAAATGTGTACAGGTAAAGAGATGTATAGAAGTGCACACTTGTGTACAGATGCAGGAAAGTGTACAACTTCAGGAATATTTACAAGTTTAGGAATATGTACAAGCAAAGGATTGTGTACATGTGCAAGCAGGGATAAAAGTACAATCCTGTGTACGAGTGCAGATCTGTGTACATGTTCAGGCATATGTACAAGTATCTGGATGTTTGCAAAAAGATCCTGCCAAAAATTTTTTATGCTTCATAAGCTGGACAAAGGGTAAAGAGTAACTGCTTAGAATGACATGCTGTTAATTTCCATAAGAAAAATTTCCAAGTTTTAAGATAAGAAAACTAATCATCCAATTATGACAGCAACTTCATTTTAAAGCAATCCTGGTATTATGATGAAGATGTGAAGGGAGAAACTTTTTCTGCCAACATTCTTTAAAAGACCTCCACTGTGCTAATCTGGAGTGTCAGGACTAAAGAATCAGCAAGGTGAGGTATTCTTGTTCAGTATTTTTTCACTAGTGCCTATTAAAGGACATTGCGTGGCTGGTTATTGTCTTGGAAGAAAATCTCTAAATTCCACTATTTCCTTATCAACATTTAAACAATCAAGCCTGGAAGATCTACATTCATTGAGTTCTCTCTCAAGAAATCTGAGGTAAAAATGCCCTTTTGGCCTGTCTATCTCAAGTTTTGGATTAGAGGAAGAGATTAAAAGAAGGGAGGGAGCTCAATTGTTACCATCCCAATTTTCCCACCTCAGGACTTTAGCCAACTGATAGTGAGTTATATGGATAAGAAAAGGCAATGCCAAGAGCAAATTTCGGGAATGTTCTTATCCTCAACTCCTATCTATCTTCTCTGCTATATATGTTTCAGACAGTCTTCTCATCCAGGTGAAGCACAGTTCCATCAATTTAGTTACTGTAGTCTGGTCATTGTTTCCAGATTGACGGTCTGAATTTTTACCTTCCTGGTAAATGAGACCCAGAAAAAGTGAAGAGGCCATGTGGAGAACTTATCAAAACAGACGGCTATATATTGAGAGCTGCAAAGCAGATCACTCATATCATGGCTAAACAAAGCCACTACAAGATGGATTCAAGGAGTCTCTAGACCCAGCTAGAGTCAAAATGAAATCTGGTGAGCTTAGACAGTACCTCTGGAGTATCATCAAGCAAAAGAACTGACCAGAACTAGGTTTTAGCTATGGTGGTCAGCAAGCTATCCAGCCAAACTGTGGTCAAGGAACATCTTCTGGAGATCAGATTTGCCAGGGTTCACCAACAATTAAGCCATCTCTTCCATGCCAATACTACCAAAACTGCCAAATAAGACCTTGTAAAAGACAGACAATAATTTACAATAGTTATAAAACTCTTTAAGAGACTAGCACTTGAGGATATTGTCTAAATGATTGGATTAGACTAAAGTTTAAACAAGATAGGACATTTTGTTTTTGCTTCTCCTGGTAGTAAGCATAAGGGGTTTAGAAATGGAAGACAAGATTATTATACCCCAAATAAGACATTATATAGTTTCTGCACTATCATATTACAGCTTGAGTTCAATTTTGCCACTCACTAAATAAATGCATAATTACTTTTGCATCTGCAGGTGTCTGCAGGTGTATGCTAATTTTGCATATGTGTATGGGGCATGTATTTTTTTTAATTTATGAAAGTATCGAATTGTGGAAATTTTATTAGGACTTAAATTGGACTACACATTTTTCCCTAATTAGTTTTAAAACCCCTTTTTTGGTAATTGTCCGTTCAATTAATCACAAATAACTTATCTCTAATTGACATGTCACATGTGCCCAGACCAACAGAGCTTACTATAGAAGCATAGATTTGGTGCTGGCAAATTTGATATGTTTTTTATGACTTCAGACTACTGACAATGAATAGGACCATCCTATCATATCAGACAAAGAATATTATGGCTTAGTGAGAGCACACACATTGGCAGGCATAAGTGCTTCTGGTACAAAATAGTTTGGAAGTTATTTTATCCTCTCTATGCACACGCCAGATTAGACACTAACTTAACCTATCAAATGGACACTCCTGTATTCAAATACTCATTTCTCTCCACAAATACAAAATCACTCTTGGACTCCTAGGACCTAAATCATAGGGTGATTTTTCAAGTCACATATGATTCATAAAGGTGAACTACTTTCATATCATAAAAGTCCCACTGAAAGAAGAACACCACAAATAGAGACTATTCCTCACCATCTTGAACATGTCATCTCTGCAGTCTATCACAAATGACAGTGCAAGCTCTGAAGTACTTTGGAACTTGGTGAGTAATAATAAACGCTATTGATTTTCATTTTCCCTGGACCATGGGGACACAGACTCTGTCTGCACCCAATTCAAATATGTGCAACCTCCCTTTAATTGACATGCTAGTAATGGGCAAATATTGTTTAGAAGTGGACAATTCCTATTTGCCGAATTTGTAACGACAAGCACATGTACACTCAAACAATTTCTGTAGTTTCAAAGAGTTGAAGTATTAAAGGACTCAAAGGCCTTTAATACCCCAAATCAGGTTTTTCATAATATTTAGTGAAAATCAAATGCTTGTCCAAAATCACCATGAGTAATTTTCTTGGTAGACATCATTGATATTTACAAATTGTTGAGTTATACATGATGTTTTTTAAAAAAAGTTTTGTTAATATTTTGTGAGCAGAATTTTAAAGTAGCTCTTACTTAAAGATAGAAAATTACATGATGCTTTTCCTACATATAAACAAAATCTTTTACTGCAACTATTTTTCTATAATACAAATATAGATCATTCAGAGGTATAACTCTTAGACATGGCTTTCAAATTTTCTCCATATTTGACCACTCTAAGAATTCTTAGAAGAAATGCAATAGAATGAAAGGTCTATTGCCTACCCACCCATCTCCACCTCACATCCCTAAGTAACCTATTTCAGACGGACATGCAAATAAGAGGTAAAAATCCAAGCTATCTAAGAGATGAACAGCTCTGGTGAAGACCATGGAAATTCAGAAGCCCATGATCCATTCTTATGGAAAAAATCCCATGGACATTCTGAGTAAATAATTCTTGAGAACCCAGGCTCTTTGAGTAAAAATAGACTTTCTTCCTGTCTTTACCTATAATTGTCCACTGGTATCTTGTTCACAGAATAATGTGTAATTCTCTTAAAGACAGACATCAAAGCAGCTTGTGACTAGATCCAATGCAGAGGGTGACTTCTCAGTTTTACCTCAGTGAAAATTGCCTTTTCCTAAAATTCTATTTGATCCTGTATAATTTTAAAAGCAAACATTTAAAAATTATATATTTAATTCATATATTGTATTGTGACTTTATTGAATTGTCCCACTTAATTCTCATAATATGAAATAGGCACTATTATTCTTTTAGTTAAAGTTAAGGAAATAAAGCCTTAGAAATGTTAAGCAATTTGTCCACAGTCCCATACTATTAAGTGTAAACAAGGGTTAGGACTGTGGGATGTCACTTAACCAGTGCCATAAAGATTCAGAGGCAAAGAAACAAAATTGATAAACTCCACTAAAATATTTTTTAACATGTTTATCCTGGGCACTTATATACCAGTTAGACACTAATACACAAAACAAACACACAAAAGAAACAAAAAAAATGAATTCTAAGTCCAAAACTCATCTATATTGCATTCATAGAAACTCTCAAAATAATTAAGGATTAGACTTTAATTTTTTATTATAAGGAGGCAAATAAACATATTTTTTTCATCTGTGCATCCTGATGTGCTAACACATTTAACCTGCTCTATTTTCTTTACTGCAGAATTTAGAAACACCTGGCATGCAGAAGTTTTTTCATAAATGTTGGTTAAATGAATAATAGTAGAAATTGACTTAACTTAATGATATGTGTGTGTTTTGATAGTTCAACAGAGCAAGATTCTTCCATTCAAGGGGACCTCCATTTTAAAAGGCCCTTCTAGTCCTAAATTCTAATTGAAGTTTAAGTATATGCCTCACCATCCAGATGCAGTGTTTTGCATTGCATTAGCCTAAAATGTTTTTAGGTTGTGTAGGCATTTATAATGAAACTTCCAAACTACATACCTGCTCTAAGTTCTTTGCCTGGAAATGGTTTCATTATCAGTATATTGCTTCTTCAGTATTTAAATGCTGCACTATTTTATTAAAGCATGACAGAATTAGCTGTAGATGTTGAATAGTTCAAACTGTTCTATGTAATAAGGGTCTGCTTTCCATGTTTCCTGTGAGGTCATTTTACTTCTTGCTGCCTCTTGAAGAGATGAAACTGTATATAAAATCAGAAATGTGCCTGCCCTCTGAATTCCACAGCAAAATAAATCACAAAGGATAGATCATTCTCCATAATGAAAACACTGTTCTCTGAGGGACTCTTCTTACATAATACAGAGGAAGGATAGTAAACATTTTAATTTTTCATCTGAATCTATTGCTTTAGGCCATTAGCAAAGAACATTACAGCCCTCCACAAAAATCAAACTAATGTTGTATTGTCACCTTTCAAATGAGTGGGAGCCATTCATCATGTTCGAAACAGAAAGCAATGTTACTTTAATCAAATAGGCATGAATAAATGTATAATCTATAATATGAATTAGAAACGGTATTCTCACAGAAGAAGAGTAGCTTTAAGAGACAATGAACCGGTTTATTTATTTATTTTTTTAATTTTTGATTTTCCTCATTTACTGGGTGGGCATTAGGAGCTTTAAAAATTAAAATCATGCATAGACACTTATAATAACACTAATAGCAGCAAAAGAAATAAAAACACCTAAACAGGGTTAACTCCAAGCCAGGGCTGTTCTAAATGCTTTACCTACATAAATTCATTCCAAGAAATGTCACTTTACTAATCTTCTGGTATACTTTAAGAAAATCCCTTCTAGAAGCTGACCTGTAATCTAAGTAAAATAGAGTCCACGAGTCAACGGAAAGTGACTATAGATTTTAAACTTGCTTCTTTTTCAATCTTTTAATAAATAAGAGGCTACTACATACAAGCCTGGGGCTGTATGATTTTGAATCTGTCTTCAAGGAGCTCATGACCTAGTAGAGGTATTTGCATTCCAATGGGCTTCCCCAATTTTCACAAATCTCAAAACCTAGAAGAGCTTAAGCAAAAATCCAAAGTTTCAAAATCTTTATAACAAAATAAGGCTGATAATAAATTCTCATTATAAAGTTTGTGAAAAATACTGTGCAATAGTTTTCATCTTAGAAAACACTCAATAACATGCAGCTAAAATTGAACAGATCATTTAAACATTATTTTTCTTAAAAGCTGAGATATCTTGTCGGCGAATCTTTTCAGATTTCTGCTGTACTAGATTTAGATGGAAGAATATAAGACCAACATAAGTAGGAAGCTGTCAGGAATAGCATCTAGAAGGTAATGGTCACATCCTTTATTTAATTATATTGCATTCTGACTCCACAGATAAAAGATATTCACATGTAATAGACTTTACCTGAGAAAATCCTTTTCCACTTAACCCTCTCCTAACATTGTGAATAGCAGGTAACTGTCTTAAATACATCCCTCAAATTAATTTTAATAGGATTTTAAGAGTGTATGTGCACCTTTTTGCAAAAAATTAATATGTTCCAAATCAGGACAGCAAACAATATTGATGGATCTTGAAGCTTCACCGTTTAGGCTTACATGACCTTTAACATTGCTACTCCCCTTTTTCTGACACCCGACCTCCATCAATTGCTGAATTACAGGAATATAGATGCAAAATCAAGCTCTCATTTCTTTCAGAAACTTTACTGTTAGAAGTGTGTATTTGTTTTATGATATTTACAGAGAAATGTAGTTTCTTTTTACAAAATATTGAGTACAATCTAATGATCTGGTCTTCTCTTAGGCTGCTTTATTTGGTGTTTTCTGGCATGTCCTTCCTTTCCAATCCTTGAAAAGTCCATCTAGGTAACCTCAGGTCATAGAAGTGAAAAGTCAAATTGCAAGGTGGTTCAAGAGTAAAAGTTAAGAAACTATTAAGAAACAATAAGTATTAATAAGAAAACAGCACTTCAAATCTGAAGTAAAAATTTTGAACAAAAGGAAAAGCAGAAAGAAAATGAGAAGCTGATCATCATCACTCACCAAGTGGCAGGGTAGCCAGAATATCATCAAAGATGATGTATGAACTTCAGATAATTGCATGGGTGAGTTTTAAATTTAAAACAATGAGATCTGAAGGATTAAATTTTGCAGAAGTTTGGGCATTTAGCGAACACTTTATTTATGACTGTCAGACATACATTTTGGATAATTTGTTACTGAGACAGGAAAACATGAATAACTTAATACAATATACATGAGCAAAATATCTCTGCAACATAAGACAGACACTTTAAATAGACCTTGGTCAAGAGTTATTAGAATTAAAAGCATAATTTTTGGCCAGTGAACTGTAACAGAAGCATATGGAAGGAAATGAGAGTTGGAAGTGCTACGTTGATCACCATATCAAGGCCTCTGTAAATTCTGTGTTTCCTAAATGTTTACCTTTGAAAGATGTGTAGATAGGTAGCAGAGAAATTTTTTCATTCAGAGAGTTTCTCTTATAGTATAATTCAGAGTTATATTCAACATTAGCTTTATCATATAAGAAGTTATTCCTTCAAAGAGTTAACTCCTTACAATTCACTGCTGATTGACCACCGAACCAAATTTGTTAAAATTCATTGGTTGAAAGTGTCAAAATTCCAAATCAAATTAATTTAGGTAAATTGTGGAGTTACTATAAAGCATATGGAACCATGATAAAAAGCAAATGGTCTCAGGGACACGAGGAACAAGGAACTGGTCTGTCATAAAACCTCTTCCCCCTCTCCTCACCTACCTTCTGTTCTTGCTCCCCTGTACCCTTGAATGCTGTTTTGGGTTTCCTCAGCAAAAGCAGACTTTAATGCAGGAGACACAATTGTTGTAGCACCCTCATTTCACCACCAGACATGGAGCATAAACACGTCTCCATCCCTTAGTTCAATACTCCTAAAAAAACGACTTTAAACACCCTAGCTGGTATTTGGTGTGCATTTCCATTGAAATTAACTGTTGCTAGAATCCCAGGTTCATATATGCACACAGAAGCTCCACTAACCATATGGTAGGAGTTGGAGAAATAGCGCTTCTCAGTAGAATAAACATCAACCAGACCCACAATCTTTTTTTTCTGGCCTGTTTTAGTTTTCCTTGGCTGCTCAAGTAAATACCACACAATGGATCAGCTTCAACAATGGGAAATTGTTAGCTCATGGTTTTGAGGCTAAAAGAAATTCCAAATCAAAGTGTCATCAAGGCGATGCTCTCTTCCCAAAAACTGGCATTTTGGGCATGGTGGCCAGTCATCCTTGGTTCTTACTTTGTCACATGGCAGGGTTTCCTGATATTTCCCTTCTCTTCTGAGTTCTGTTGATGTTCAGCTACTGCTCTCTGTGGCTTTTTCTCTCCATTTTAATTTCATTCTTCTTATAAAAGACTCCAGAAGTAGGGTTAAGATGCATCCCAATTGGGTTTGAAGTAACCTCACTGAAAGGTGGTACTTACAGTGGGTTCACACCTGCAGGACTGGATTAAGCTTAAGGACTTGTTTTACTTGGGGACACACAACTCCACACCATCACATGGCATTCTCCCCTATTTTATTTTGTAGAAGAATGGCAGCACTCCTGGAAATTATATTACAAATCGGCTGTGCTAAATATAATTTCAGCCTTGCTGCTTAGTTTGATTCCTTGGCCTGCTTTCTGACTAGCCACCTCGCTGCCTGGTGTTAAGAACATAATATTTTGTGAAGCCATAGGGATGGTGAAAGCTCCCAGCAGGAATCTGTATAGAGCATTAGTTTTAAACTGCTGAAATAAACCCAGGCTGTTTGGTTAAAGTTGAATAAGTGATGAATAATGCTGTGGGTCAGCTTACAACTCATGCTGTTTTACTCCACATCAGGAATCAAAGGGAGAAATTAGGAGAATGCATTGTTTCTTTTGTTCAATGCATTGCTGTTGTAACAGAGCAGATGGGAGTTGTGTAATATTTCCTTTGACTAATTCCAAGGAAACATAAAGGGAGTAAAGTTTAGGATCTTCCTTTCAACTTTTCAAATAGAGTGAACAATGCTACCATTTACAACTAATGCAGCACTTCACAAGTGTGGTCTAGAACTGTGGGTGTTTTGGTTAAATCCATTGATTTGAACCTTTAATGGTTGGGTTTCAATACTACTGGAAGTGATTCTTAGGTACATAAAAGTTCAAAACCCATTGAAAGCATGAATCTTCTGTATATATCAACATATCACTGCCATTCACATATCTAGTACTATCTAGTACATCACCAAATAACAGGTTACGTTACAGTGTAGTCTTTTCCAATCAACACACGCTTCTTGAGTGACCAAAATGTACCTTTGTAATGTGTGTTTCTCCCTTTTCTTTCCTTTCAGCTTCATCAGTTTTAACCAAATGATAATCCAAGATGATTGGCTCACTTCATTTCTTCACTCATTTATTTATTTCATTTATTTTCTCATTCAGCATTCAATAAATGCTGATGCCACCTGCTCTCTAGACACTCTGGATACAAAAGAACAAACCATAGTCCCTGCCTGGAGGAACTCACAGTACAGTGATGATGGGAGATACTTGAACTTACGCTACTGCAGCATGCTGCAACGAACTGCAGTGTGCTGTAATGTACAAGATGCTATTGGGGCAAAACAAGAAACATTGCATTATACATATACTTACTCAAGATATAATTATCTTAATTTCGCTTTAGTAAGCTTATCCTTTTAAATCCTCTCAGTCCACAGAATTTATCTGAGCACCTGTTATGTCCAGGGTAATGTGCTAAGTACTGATGGGAAAACACAAAATTACAAGATTTGCTCTTATTCTCTTTTAAGGTTGTTTATTAAATATCATACCATCCAATAGAAAGATATTTAAATACCTGATGATGAATTTCCTTTACATGGTGAACTGAGTCTAAAAGATTCACAGGCAACTTCAAGGTCCTCACATTCCTTGCCAATAACCCTAAGTCCCTTGTCATGATTTCTAGAGTTTTAACCTGAGCCTACCCAAGCATTCTTGCTCAAAGCAATTTTGATATAGTCAGTTGTTTTCTCCCTTTAAGCTTTCCTTTAAACATTTATAGTCTCTAGACATCCATTAGTTTTCTAAATAGACATAAATGCCAAATTCCCATTTGCTGCATAGGCGTTAAAGAACAAGTTAAAGGAAACCACACTGTCTGTCTAAATACATGTCCTTGCTTTATTTGCCAGTTCTAAGCTACTCCCTAAGATGGTCTATCTTCAGTCTTCCTTCTTTCATGGATGTTGTTCAATACAATCCTTATTTGGCTAGCCTTTACTCATTCTCCAGGTATCAGCTTAAATGCCTTAATATTAACCCTCCTAATACCTGTTTCCCAACCTAAATCAATTTTTCTCTTATACTTTCTCTATCAACTTGTACTTTCCCACCAAAGCACAGATCACAAGTTGTATTATTGGTTGGTATGCATGCTTGTTTAATATTTGACTCTCCCATTAACATGCAATTCCATGAGGCCTAGAATAATATTTGTTTTAGTCACCACTGCACATGTAGCACTTAAAACATTGACTGCCTTACTGTAGATATACAAAAACCCATTTGGAATTGATAAATTCCAAAAATAGACTTAGAAATAGTATTAGGGAGGACTGTTGGTATGTGAGAGATTCCATGCTAAATGTTGTGATATAATATCTTAACTACTACTGTACTTATTATCTTTACCACTCTTTTTGCAGTTAATACCTTGCAGTGTATATTGGCTTGAATTGTTATTTAAGTATTCCTTGAGTTTAAGTAGTTTGCCTTGAATTAAATTATGAAACATTTAAGGTTGGAGGATTTTGCCTTACACATGCTTTGTATTGCCCACAGTATTTAGGATGACATTGAGCACATTGTAGGTTCTTAATACTGCTTAGTGAATCAAATTGAGTGAACTAAATGGGAATGAGTTAAAGAAGAAATTTTCATAACATTATGCCTTCTGGGTTTGGCAGATAGAACACAGGCGTGCTAGTTAGAATTACTGTACTTAGCTTTCAACTAGCAAGTGATTTGGTGCCATTTGAAAGTGTTCCAATTCTCCATGTAGAGAATGAGGATAATGCTTGTCTCATCTTTAGAAAGATGCCATGTAGATAAGATGCCATCTTTACATGAAAGAATCTTAAAAGATATGAATTATTGTCATTCAATGACTAGACAGGTTAAGCACTGAGCGGCAAAGAATATAATTAAGGCCTAATTCAGGGAGATGGAAATCTGGTATGCTGGAGAAAGATGTTCAGAGAAAGTTATAAGGTTATAAGACATTTTCTGTGGTTTGACAACATTTGTCTCATCAGTTTAGTAATTCTGTGAGGACTTTGGATCCTAAACTGTTTTTGGATCTGGGAGAAGAACATGAATCCTGGCCTAAACTAATGTAAATTTTCTCTAATTTTTCATGACATTTTGTTGTCAATATTATCTACATCAAACTATATCATTCATATGCCAAATTAATGGCCTCTGGTATATTTTGTCTTCTATTTAGGGCATTATCCCTCCCCTACAGTGTGATTCTGTTGCTCATGCTACACACCTTTA
>PVKH010021859.1:0-14232 GCA_004027955.1 Chaetophractus vellerosus
TCTACGAGTACCTAGTAGAACACAAGTCTAGAAAACATGGGCCCAGGTGATACCCAGAGCATTAGTTGACCACATTTTTAAAAAATCTACCGAGTAATAAGGTTTTCATCCAAAATGACCAGCTGTTTTGGTAGTTTTGTACAGTCGTGGTTTATTCTGCAGGAAAAAAGTGCTAGTCTTCTTGGTCAAAAATGCTGCATTGTTTTTGCTTCTGCTGCATGAGAAATACCACAGCTATCTATTCTTAAGCTCTGTGATTTAAAAGGAAACACAAAGTTGCAATTCTTGAAAATAAAAAAGTCAACAACTAACTCAATTGTTAAATGAAGATATTTTTGATAACGGGACTATGCAAAAACACTATGAACCATCCTTTCCCTGCCTTGCTCCCCCTAACATACGGGTGCACATGTATACACCTTGTTAAGCTTAGTGGTTTACAGGAATCTTCTGTATATGCCCTGATACAACAGTTGAATTTCAATGTTAGAAAATACAGTTTTCTAACGAAGTATGCATCAAACATACATGCTATGTGCTTATAAACTATTTCTGTTTCAAAATTCCTCATTGGTCCAAATTCTAATTCTCACTTTCTATGGACACATGCTTCTTCCCCCCTACCTTCTTCCTTTTCCTTCCATTTGTTCTTCCTTCATCCCTCCCTTCCTTTCATGTATGTATTTCTACAGAGGTGAAATTCATTTAATGTTTCTTTTTTCTTTCTTTCTTTAGTTCCTAAACTTTTTATTTTGGAAAATGGCAACAAATACAAAGGTAGATAAAATAATATAATGAAAATACATGTACCCATCGCTCAACTTAAACATCAACAACACATGGCTAACCTTGTTACTTTGATAACCCTTCACCCATTTTCCCCAGCCTTCCAAATTATTTTGAAGCAAATCCCAGACAGCAAATCAGTTTATAATATTCCAGAATGTATGCCTACACACTAAACATAGCCACAATGCCCTTATCCCACCTAAAAATCTAACAATTCATTAATATTATTAAATATCCAGTGTTCAAATTTTCCTATACATTTTATTAGTTTGTTTAAATCAGGATCAACCAATACATTGCAATAGTTAATATGTCTATTATGTCTCTTTTTATCTATAGGTTTCATTCTTTTTTTTTCTTTTTCTTTTAAAGAGACCAGGCCATTTGTACTGTAGCGCTGTACTACTCAACATGCTGTTCTGAAATGAGACAAGGCATTTGTCCCAGAATAATGAAATTACATGCAGCTTCCTGAACTGCAGAGTGTGGTAGTGACTGCATTCGTCAGGGTTCTCAGGGAAATGGATTTACTATATGTGGCGATTGGCAAGTCCGAATTGTGTAGGGCAGGCTGTAAACTGGGAACTCTGAAGAAGGTTTTGATGACTTCCCCAGGAGAAATTGGTTGGCTGAAGTAGAGATAGGAAATCTCCTTTCTGACGCTGGAAGCCTCACTTCTCCCTTTAAGGCCTTCAATTGAATGAATGTGATTCCTCTCATTGCTGAAGGCAACAGCCTTTATTGATTGTAGACCTAATCAGCCAAGGACACAATCAATTGACTGATGAGTTAAATCCATGAAATACCTTCACTGTAACAATCAGAAGAGTGCTTGCTTGACCAAACAACTGGACACTTTAATTTAGCCAAGGTGACACATGAACTTACATCACAGTGATATAGTTGAAGTACATTATGACACAAGCTCCTTATCTCATCATGTGCTGGTAACAATCAGTTCCAAACCTTTTGCTCTGGGAACCACACTTTGAGAAACACTGCTCTAGAATATATCACTGTCTGGGTTTTGCTCATTGCATTCCAGGAATGTCATTTAATATGTTCTTTTGGCCTCTGAGTACCTGTATACTGGTAGTCCATCTAGCACCTTGATCAGGAATTAAAATTTTGGGCAAGAAACTTCCTAGGCGGTATTTTATACTTCCATCAGCAGGCTCAAATGTCTGGTGGTCTCTCTCCTTGTGAAACTGTCATCTAATAATTATTTCTTAGCTTTATTATTTCATAAGTGGTGGGGAAATATTAAGTTTAATTCTATCACTCTCTTCATCACCACAGGAATTCTATATTGAAAAACTTCCCTTTTTCAACTAGTGGTTTCCTCTGAGGTATAGTTCATCTAGGGAAGGCAATGTGAATGCTTGTTTATTTCCCTATTTTAATTTATTTTTATTACACATCCCCCTCCTTTCTGCTTGTTCTTGCTGTGTTGATTTTTGCATTCTTCTGTGTCTGCTTGTCTCCCTGCCCCCTCCGGTGCGGCGACCCACCGAGTCAGCTCACTGCGCGGAGGACTTGCCTGCTCGTGGGCGGCTTGTCCTACCCGCGGGGGCTTGCCCTGCCTGTGGCAGCTTGCCCTGCCCATGGCAGCTTTGCCCTGCCATGGCGGCTTGCCTTCTCAAGGCGGTCTGCTCGCTCAAGGAGGCCCTGGGAACCGAACCCGGGGCCTCCCACGTGGTAAACCGGCGCCCTACCAATTGAGCTACAGCCGGCCCCTATTATCAGTTTTCAAAATATTGAATTAGTTTACCTAGAATCCTTCAAAGGTGACCATAAGGGTAATGGTAATGGCGTGTATGTGTGTATGATGAAACGATGGATTTAAACATATTGTTTCAATATAGTATACTTATTCTTTTGATGGATATGTTAGTGGAAGGCTCTGGGTTCTGGGCTTATAGGTTCTTGGCTTATGTCACTTAAAAGAATTTAAGGAAATGCCATAGGGTAGGCAAGGGAATAAAGACTTTATTAAGAAATAAGAAAACGAGAAAAGTACACAGTCTGAGGCATGGACTGCGGGCATGCTGCAGAATGAGATGCACACTTGGGGCCCCAGGTCAGGGTTTTTAAAGTCTTTTCTCCTCCCATTTCATAACGTTGGGGGAGATGCTCTAGCTGTTTGCTGTTCTGATTGGTTGGCCCATCTGTCAGTTTTCAGGGGGCAATGGTGAAGCCTTTTGAGGGTATCTGGGGCTTTCCCTTGACCCCAAACCGGACTATGCTCATGGCCAGGGTTTCACAGGATCCCTCGGGAGGTTTCCAGGCAGGGTCTCACAGCCATGTGGTCTGCCTGTCATGTTTTCTGCCAGGCTTCAGCCACCTTCCCCCTTTCACTCAGAGGTTCCTCACCCTTTGTCCCACAGACCCCTTTGCCAGTCAGGTGAAAACCATGGATCCCTTACTAAATCCACACTGTACTGCGTATTATTTAATAAATATATCATACCCACACCAATGTGTCCCCACAAGAATGTTTTTTTGAATCTTTCCATGGACCCTGTGGGGGTCCGTGTACCCCTGGTTAAGAATCCCTGCACTGCATTATTCACGATAGCCAAAAGTTAGAAACAACCCCAGTGTCCATCAACAGATGAATGGCTAAACAAATTGTGGAGTGTACACACGTTTGAATATTATGCAGCGGCAAGAAGAAATGAAGCCGTGAAGCATATGACAACATGGATGAACCTGGAGGACACTATGTTGAGTGAAGCAAGCCACACACAAAACGACAAATGCTGTATGATTGCCTTATTACAAACTAAATATATTATGTGAAATATAAATATATGTGAAATATGAACATGGGTAAGATTGCATAAATAAGGCCATCTTTCTTTGAAGCTGAACAAATATAAGTTAATACTACAAAATGTTAATATCAGACAAAAAGAATTTACACTAAGTGAAGGAGACAAGAGTACTACATATTGTATGATTCCATTTATATGAAATGTAATATAAATCAATTTATAAAGATGAAATGAGATTAGTGGTTATGTAGGCCTGAGGAAGGAATGGTAAGTGGTGTGGAGTCTTTCTTTTTTGAGTAATTAAATTGTTCTAAAATTTTTGAGATGATGAATGTACAACATTGTGATTATACTAAAAGCCATTTATTATACACTTTGGATAGAATAGCCAGAAACTGCTATGTACAGTGGGAGAAGCATAGAGACATTGAGAGGTGAGGGATTTTCTTGTTTGCTTATTGGTCTGATTTTTGTTTATTATTGAAATAATGAAAATGCTCATATAATGATTGAAGTGATGAACACACAACTATGTGATTATAGCAAATACCATTGATTGTATACTTTGGATGCATTGTATGCTTTATTAATATGTATCAATAAAATTGATTTGTTTAAAAAAAAATTAAAAAAGAACGCCTGCACTATACTAACCTGCCTCAGATGATCAAATTGTCCCTTCTTTGGCAATGGGAGTTAGCTTCACCTTGGCTCCTAGGCCTTTTGATAAGCTCTCAAGTGGTCTTTAGTAGATTCTCTGGTTTCCGGTTAAACAAGATATCCCAGGTTGTTTTGTGTCTCTTGTCCCAAATGTGGAATCAGCCAGGTCTCTGAAGAGCCCTGGTCCTTTTAGGGCCTCTGTCTTTTGATTGTTCTAGGATTCAATAGTCAATAAATAGCGTTTTCAACCACTCCCTATATTTTATGAAGGGCATTTTTCTCTCCTGAAATTAGGATTATTGTAGAAGCAGCAGACCCTTTATAGTCTTTGAGTTGCTCAGATAAAACCCAGAGGGTTGGTCATAATAGCTATAATAAAATTTAATTTAAAAATTTAATAAAGGGAACTGAATGATGAAGTTGCTATGCTTCCTAAGGGTACATTTTGAATTATCTCCCCATCTATACTACTAAAAATATAGCTGAGACTCTATGTGGTTAAATCATCTTAGTTATGACAGTAGGCCCAATTGTAAATTCCCACACCACTGTCCAAACCAGAAATCTTTCAACCAACTTGTGCAAGCCAGCTTTTTTTTCTCTTTTCTTCTTTTTCAAGATGCTGAGGTAGTCTGAAGAAACTCTTGGTTTCAAATGATGTTAGTCCCAGATTCATTCATTAATTAGTCTTTCAGTATGCTTGTTGGACACTCCCTAAGTGCTAGGAAATCTATAGGAGAGTTCTGAGATGAACTTTGGAGATTCAGAGATGAATAAGATTCAGAACTTACCCACAAATTGCTGAAATTATATGGAAAGATGAAGTCTCATATGGTACCTAAGATTTACACATCACAGTCAAAGCAGCATGAGGGAAAATTAGGTGTATTTATTCTTTTGACCCTTTAGAGAAAAGAGTAATTTAAATGTAAAAGCTATAATTTTCATTTGGTAATGATAGATTATAGAAAAAAATCAGATTAATAAAAAGGAGCATGTAATGGAAACAGTAAAAGTATGAGTTAAAGGAGGAGAAATCAGGGCTTTATCGGCAAAACTAGGAGACCTTTAAATACAAAGTGCCAGACATCTGGTTGCTACAGCCTCAGGGCCATAGCAATAAGCGGACAAGAAAAAGGACTATGTCATTCTTAGAAATCCTGACCTCAGACTTGACTTGGAGCCAAAGCATTTTAGTACTTGGCAGTGTTATTTTATTGACATATGTCAAATAATTCTAATTTATGGCCATATAATCGTATATATTGAGGTTCAGTTTTGCAATACACAATGGAATTCAATACAATGATAATGTTAATATTGGAGCCAAGTAAAATGAGATTTCAACTTTTATGTTGAGTTTCATGATTGACAAGGGGAATCAGAAAGGTGTTTAAGTATTTTGATTGTTTTACTAATTCTGTGGCCTGTAAGTGTATTTATATCTTTACCTGATATAGCACTTTTTCTACTTTAAATAATCAAGGATGCAACTTAACTTGACAGGTGATGAAAATAAAATGTGTCATATGCAAAATGTTGGAGTTTACATAAGATAAAAAAGCCCACGGAAAGAATTTTCCCTGAGGATCCAAGTTTTGTGAAACAGTATACACATTATTTTTGATAGATAAATACCTCGTTTTGGAAGGACCCTCAGAAAAGCATTCTTACTTTCACTTAGTCATCCATGCAAGCATTGAATATCATTACTGTTAGCCATTCTCTGTTACTTATACAGATAAATTAGGCATTTTTCCATTTAAAACAATAACTTCTTATCTATTGGTCCTAAAGTCACATAAAGATTGTGCAAAATGAGTACTACAGATTAATCTTACTCATGTATATCAATGTAAAAATTCTAGGATGAAATAATAGCAAATGAAATCCAATGGGACATCATGACAAGTTATTTCAAGATTGCAAGTATGGTTCTATATTATGAAATCCATTGGTTTGGCTCATCCTATTAGTAGAAAACTACAATAGAAAAACTATGTCTCAAATCTATAGGCACCAAGGAAGCATTCAAGGACATATCTAGCTAGCATTATATTTATGTACATATTTTTACATAATGTGGAAACATTGGATGCAAGGAAACCCACATTACATTGGAGGTAATAAAGCAATCAGAAAGAAGATGACATTTAAAATAATAACCAAAAAGATATATCTTTAGGGTGATCATTTTAAATGTCATCCTCTAACTAGGTAGATGGAGAGAGAGATGATAGATAGGTGAAAGAATGTACAGACAGTAGACAGATATCAGGAAGGATGTCCACAATAACAGTGATTATTTCTTATATGTGACAGAGGATATTTTGGATAATTTAAACTATCTTCTTTGTACTCTTTTAGATATTACTTGAATTTTATTTTAGAGAGAACTTTTCATTTTAAAAAAGGTTTGCTTAGAAAAAAAGCAATTATTCTTTAAAGATCCTTCAAAATGGAATTACATAGCTCATAGATATGGATCTGTATATAAAGTTCTATTACCTATAACCACAAAATGAGAGGAGATGAGATATAAGGAGACAAGATGATATGATACAGATATCTGGCATTACATAACTCTTACTGCCCAGAGTCTTTCCAGTCATTCCCAAATTTCAAGCCAGTAAAAATCCCATTTTCACATACTTTGATAGACTCTGTCTTTAATTTTAGATTAAATATAGAACAAGGAATAGACTGGGCTCTCCACTCCCATAAAAGGCAGTGCTCCATTGCCTTTTGGAATCTGATATTATACTTCAACACTTTTCTTAAGTAAATTATACATAGAGTAGTAGGTCATGAAGTCAAACTGCTAAGCACTAAAACCTTTTTTCCCAGTCTTGCCTGAGAGAAGTGTTTCAATAGCATGTTTTCATTTTAATTATTTTTAAATCTTTCAAAGTATAGGGAAGGATTGGGTGCTTTCAGGCATCTGAAATAGTTTTTCCATAAATGAATACGTACATACTATTTATTAAATACACATTTATTGACTTTCACCCATGTCAGGATTTGTTTTATACTTCAGGGATCCTGACTATTGAAGAAGCCCTACACTCAAGGGGCTTGAAGGGAAGACTCACATGTAAACAAGTAAATATGATGACGTATTTGGGGACACAAAGAAAGGACTTGGGTTGGAGGACAGGAACAAGAAAAGATACAATGAAGAAGGGATGCTTGAATTTACTCTTAAAAGCTGAGGATGGTTTTCAAGCAACCACAGAGGAAGTTGTATGTGTAACTCATGGAGGTAAAGAGCTAATAGCTGACTATGATCAGGTTATGACACAAATAGAGGAGCGGAAGAGATGACTTGAGACAGGCAAGGGGGCAAAGCCAGATCATGAAAGGCCTTGTAGTCATGCAAATACCCTGTCAGCACACACCCTACTCTCTGGCTAGAATGAGCTCTTACCTAGTGAACACCTATAGAGCCTTCAAAATTCAGGGGAAGAATCAACTCTTCATTGACGCCACCACTGACTTAGCACTTACAACAAAGCATTTGTCATTTAAACACTTGTTAGATGACTAAAATGAAAGTCAGTGAAGATTGTTGGATTATTATGGGACTATCAGAAATAAAACTTCATATGGTAGAATAATCCATATCCTTGGTACTAAAATGTAATTGCTGAGTTGGAGCAATTGAATTTCACTGGTACTTTTTCTTCATTAAGTTGGTCATGATTGAAGGATTTCTAGAAAGACATTTGTTTCCCACCTGCTTTTACCCTTCAAAGATCTATTTTTCTTGGCAGACTCACACCCACAGATTTGGCTCAATATGAAGTTTGCATTTCCATTAATTCTGAAAAAAATACAGTCAAGGTTTAGCACATGCTTAAATTTTAGTTAAGTTTGCTTTTTTTCATAGGTCCCGAGCACAGGTGCATTCAACTTGTATTTGTCTCAGGACTGGTTATGACATTATGTTATTTTTGCCAACCATACTGCTTTTGCTGAAAAATAGGTTGAATATGTATAGAAATGGTTTGTAGAATGTTTTTGGGCCAAGAGCATTCAAGTATTACAATAACCAAGGCAACTACATCCTTATAAAAGAATAATTCATAAGAGTTATTTATGGTATCATCTATTCTGTGCCTGGAAGCATTTTAATTTGCAATATTTCTGTTATAAAAATAAAAATGAACAAACAAAAACCTGGAAGAACTAGTTACAATAGGTATACTCTAAAAAAAGTTATTACTTGAGCAGAATAATTTGACTCTTTAATTATTTGGCAGCTATTTATGACCACCTACTTCATTTCTGGCTCAGAGTAGGCATTTAATAATGTAACAAATGTCTGTGGAACTGAACTGAAGTATTAGGTACTAAGATGACAATGGAAAAACTAAATAAACAGCCCACTCTTGAGGAATTAAACATATTCTTAGAAATATTGCAGATAGAAGGCACAAATTTCACTAGAAACAGATCTTACAGACACTCTTGTCCAACCTATTAATTTCACAGTTGAGGAAGCACAGGCTCAGAGGAGAGAAGAGATCTGCCTAGCACCAGCCATGCTGGCAAAACTAAAAGTCAGGAGGGCCTTCAGAGGAAGAGGCAAAAGGGAAATCAAAGACGGGAAAATGCAAAAGCAACTGATTCACACATTAAAAAAATACAGGGATAATTGAGTCAAATGAAAATCCGGAACAATATTTGCAACATATGGGGAAGACGCAGCATTGTAGATGGCAGCTGTGCCAACAGCAGCTGCCCCTTTCCCATGCCGACCCCCCAAGTCATCCACATCCTACCTCCTGAGTCCACTAGCATGAAGCCCACGCATTCACTAGTGACCACAAAAATCCACTTGTGGCTAGCCTGTCATCACTCCAGGAGCTGCACTGAAGGCCTCCTGAGTGTTGACTCAGTAGAACAAATCTGTGTTTTTCAAACTTTATGTTTTGGTCTATTAGTGGGTCATGAAATCTATTAGTGGGTTGCAAACAGGAATTTTTTAAATGAAGAAAAGTACAATGATGCCAATTTTCCTAATCGGGTCTACGGAAATTGTAGGAACACACACACAGTTCCTTTCCATCTTGCTTAATCCACTTTGTTTGTCCCTACCCTGAACCCCCACCACAAATTTTAATGTAAATGCCAGCACTGCAGGTATCCCTTGCCACAGAGCAGAAAAATATTTAATTCAGTGTTAATGCAGAAAGAAATTAAACAAAAACTACAAGTGGAATTAAAAGCAGTGGGTGTGTATTAGCTAAATGAAAATGTAATAATTAAAGGTTAAGTAAAATTTTCAGAGAACTAAGCAGCAAGATTTCTTTGATTATTTTGAACTCATTGTTCTTCAACTCAATAAAACAACTGCAAATGTGTTCATTGTACTTAAATTTAAGAAGTGTACTTCTTTGTTTAGCTAGTACCAGAGTAGCAAGATTATGAAGTAAAAGTTTACTTTTGTATTCTAAAAACAGAATTTGGACATATATGGCATCTGATTATCTTTCTTCTCTCCCCGGAAAAAAACTAATCTTGAAGTTTTTTTTGTTTGTTTTTTAATAAAGAAATCATTAAAATACCTCTATGATGTAGTAATATGGCATGGTTACTGGAGTAAATCAGGGGTTCTTAACCTTTTTTGTTCCACAGACCCCTTTGCCAGTCAGGTGAAAAACCACAGACCCCTTACTAAGTCCACACTATACAGGGTATTATTTAATAAATATATCACACCTGCACCAACACGTCCCCACAAGAATGTTTTTTTGAATTTCAATTCAAGCTCATGGACCTCTTGTTAAGGACCCCTGGGGTAAATCAACATTGGCAAAATAGAAAAGGCATTCCTAAAACAGATTTTAGGATTTATAGTAATTGAACAGTAATAAATGAAGCATTATTAAACAATAGGAAATTAATGAATTATTCAACAAATGGTGTGTGAAAATTGGATGAATATTTGAAGAACATATGCATAAAAATAAAGTCCAGGTGGGTTAAAAAATTTAATATAGGGGGCCGGCTGTAGCCCAGTGGATAGGGTGCCGGTTCACCATATGGGAGGCCCTGGGTTCAGTTCCCGGGGGCCTCTCTGGGCGGGCAGACCACCTTGAGAAGCCAAGCCGCCATGGGCGGGGCAGAGCCGCCACGGGCAGGGCAAGTCACCCGCGAATGGAGCAGAGCCGCCTGTGCGGTGAGCTGACTTGGCACGTCGCTGCAACGGGGGCAAGACAGAGCAGACACAGAAGAACACAAAAATGAACACAGCAGGGGCCGACTGGATAGCCCAGTGGATAGGGCGTCGGCATACCACATGGGAGGCCCGGGTTCGGTTCCCGGGGACCTCTCCTAGCGGGCAGACCGCCTTGAGAATGGCAAGCCGCCGTAGGCAGGCCAGAGCTGCCGTGGGCAGGGCAAAAAAGCTGCCACGGACAGGCAAAAGCCACCACGGGCAGGGCAGGTCGCCCGCGAGCACAGCCAGCCACCGCGAACTGAAAAGCCGGCCGTGATGGAAGCAGAAGCCGCCCACAAGCGGGGAAAGCCGCGCCTGCGCAGTGACCAAGTCTCGGCGCGTCACCGCAGCGGGGGGGGGGGGGGGAGGGGAGATATGTAATAAAATAAATAAATCTTAAAAAAAAAAAAATGAACACAGCAAGAGCAAGCAGAAAGGGCGGATATGTAACAACAACAACAAAAATTTTAATATAAATGAAATAAAAAAACATAGAAGAAAACATAAGTGAACAAGTAATTTGATTTTGGAGTTTAGAAAGGCTTCTAATCATAAAAAGGAATAATTAAGGAAAAGCGATAAATGCCATTCTATGAAAGTTGAAATTTTCAATATCAAAAACCAACATTAAGTATCGTAGATTGAACAGAAGCATTCATTAGCTTCCATTTCTTTCCAAGATCAATTAAATGATGTAAGTTGATAAAGGGAAAGAAAGAGTAAACCCACAAGGACAAAGATGACTGAATATGACAGCCACAAAATCTGGAAGCTGTGATAGTTTGAATTTGGTGAATACCTGCCCCCCACCCCACCCCACCCCCCCAAAAAAAAAGATTATGTTTTTTCACTAATCCATTCCTGTGAGTGTGAGACTCTTTGATTGCATTAAAGTCAGTTAAGGGACCTTGATTAGATTGCTTTTGATTGGACTATGTCAGTGAGGTGTGACACAGGTTGGGTCTCCACCCTCTTTCTGGGTCTTATATAAACAGAACACACAGAGAGACACACAAAAAGGTTGTTCTGCCATTTTGACCTGGCCATGTGAGAGAGAACTCCAGGTTTACCTACAGCTGCAGACAAAGACAGAGAAGCCCTAGAGGCTCAAGGAGATGAAGGCCCAGGAAGAGATGCTTGATCACTTACAGCTGAGCCCCAGGAGACAGTAGCGAGAGCTGCAGATCTGCCATCTTGTCCTGCCACACAGCAGGACACCAGGACAACCATCTCTGATGGTGCCTTGATTTGGACATTTCATAGCCTTGGAACTGTAAGCTTTTACCCTAATAAATTTCCCATTATAAAAGCCAATCCTCCTGGTACTTTGCATTGGCAGCCCTGTAGCAAACTAAAACAGAAGCTACCAAACAAAAGAATTATGGCTAACTGATGAAGCAAACTGAGAAAGCAGAATTCTAAGTCAGCAGCAGAGAAAGCTAAGATCCATCCTGATTTGTACTGATGATCCCCAAAGCTCAGCAATTTGATGGTACAAAGTTCCCCTAGATGTGGAACTGTAAAGAAAGGGATGGTTGAAGTTCTGTTTAAGAAGCAGAAACCCCCATTCTCAAACTGCCATTATAAAAAGCAGCTGGGAAACTCCTCTTTTCTTACCTGGTAGAAAGCTGGAGATATATTCTCTGAAGGGAGCAAAATAGATGTTTTCTAGATTGGAGGACATCAAGCACAACTGTAGGCAGAATTATTATCCTGAAAACAGGCAGAGTCAGTATAAGCATGCCTGTTGAATCACACCCCCCCCCTGTCCCTACCAAATGCCTGGACTCAGATACAAGATTCTGGAAACCAGATCTCTCTCTCAGGAGGAGATTAGACGATTCTTTTCTATGAAATATTGAACTAGCCAAGAACCCTAAAGGAACTTATATCACAGGCTCCCAAATGAAACAATAACAACATCAACAATAATAAAACCACCCAGCTCATAACCCTATAGTGAAGCCTAGAGTTGATAGCCCAAAGCACAGATTCCTATCATGTTTGCCTCTCACATATTAACAGACAGTCAAGGAGAACTGGACATCTACAGGAAACTCTAATAGGAAAGGTGTAGCAGTTTGGCATTGTTTATGAATTCCAAAAATAGATACTGGATTATATTTATAAACTGGTGTGTTCCTCTGGGCATGATTAAATTATGATTAGGGCTCTGATTGGGCCATGTCAGTAGGACATGGTAGGTGGGGACTCAAAGAGAAAACTACACCGCAGAGGAGAGAGAAATTTTTGAGCTGGAGCCCCGGGAAGTAAACATGCAGGAGAAGGACACAGACAAACAGATATGTGAGGAAACAGAGAAGGCTCCATTAGACATGTCAAAGGCCCCTAGAAGAGAGACGAGTCATTTGCCTGATAGTATGCAGCTGCAGAGACCAGAGCCCTGAGCAGCTGAGTAGGGAGAGAAACGAGCCCCAGGAGAGGGACAAGACTTTATGCCAGCCTACAGCTGATATTGGAAGAAGCTGGGACCACAAAGGCTTCAGAGGAAGAGGGAGGCTGAGCCACCTTGCTCCAACAGGTGGCAACAGACTTTGGTGAAGGAAGTAACTTTCACTTTATGGCCTGGTAAGCCATAAAGTGTAAGCTTCTACCCTTTATAAAAGCCAACAGATTTCTGGTATTTTGCGTCAGCACTCCTTTGGCTAATACAAAAGGTAAACAGAAAAAAAAATCTACGCAGAGACAATAGAGAAGATGCAAGGATACATAAACTTACAAAAAAATTAGAACATTCTCAGATGAATAAAAGAAATGTGACATCCAAGAAATATCAATGGCATTGAATTTTAAATTCTACTTTAAAAAAAACAGAAGACTACTCCAAGAACAAAAAGGAAATCTTGGAAATAATGAAGATAATCAGAAGAATGAAAAAAAAAAATAGAAAGATGATAAAGATCAGGAAAATTTCCAGAAAGTAGAGAAGACCAACAAAAAGATAAGAGGGAAAATTGGAACATCAGTCTAAGAGGTTTAACATCTGAATGCGAGAATATGGAGAGAAAGAGAAGAAAAAAGAAAACAGAGGGAAGAAAAATGAACTCAAAATATTTCAAGGATTTTTTTCCATAATTGAAGGAAAAGAGTTTCAGTTTCTATATTGAAAGAGCCCATTAAGTGCTCATTACAAATGGATAAATATGGAAATACAAAGGCACAGTATCATGAAATTTCAAGAACACTGCAGACTAAGATAAAATCCTGAAAGGTTTCAGAAAGACAAAAAAAACCCAGATTATATTCAAAGGATAAAAGAATTGGAATAGAGTTATAGCTAAAAGAAAAGGGGACAATAGTTAAAAAAATTCTGAGGAAAATTCCAACTGGAATTGCAGTTTCATAGTGTGTGTGTATATGAGTTTCTTTATATACATATATTCAATAAAAATATCAGTATCTTTAGTTTTCCTCTTGGCCTGGTAAAGATTCCATGGAAAATAATTATCTAATCTTCCTTCCTGGAGGGTATAAACTGGTAGCTAGAATTGTGTAAGCTGAGTTGAGGAAATAAGTGTGTACATTCTTCATAGAGCCAGACTATCAATTAAGTGTGAGGGTAGAATGAAGGTCTAGGATATGCAAGTTCTCAAAAACATGTGAAACTTTTTAAGGCAGTGTTCAATCAAAGCAAGGGATTACACAAAGAAAGGAAAAGCACAGAATTCAGAAAAGCAGGGTTTAAATATATGAGGGGCTGGCCATATAGCCCAGTGGATAGGGCGCCGGTGTACCACATGGGAGGCCCCAGGTTCAGTTCCC
>PVKH010021860.1:0-14230 GCA_004027955.1 Chaetophractus vellerosus
GGAGAGCAAAAGAATGTGTAATTGCTTCTCTCTCAGGCGGCTGGGACGGCGCCCGTCTCTTTGGCATTATCCACTTATTTGATCTAGGTAAGGGAAGAAGCAGAAATAAATTAAAAATGCATTTTCCCAAAGGCTCCGTGGATGTTATCCACACATGCTCCCTTCCACCGATCTCTGTCAACTGTGTACAAATATGTATTTAGGGGAATGCAGCTAAAGTCAAAAGCTTTCCTGGAGGAGTGATATATGGGAATCCTGTACAATATGCATAATTATTTTATAAGTTCACAACCTCTCTAAAAACACACAAAAAAATTATAATTAAAAAAAAAGTTCTCCTGGATATTCTTTCCCTTTCATTCAGGTACTAACTTATGCACACTAGAAAGACCGATAATCAGAATAGCAGAGAAAATGAGTAACAAACACGACAGCCCAATAGGTTATTTTGTGTGTGATGATTTGAGGAGGTTCATCTATTTAGGCTGCAAATGTCAAAACCCAACAAAGAATGACTTTTGATTGGTGATTTGTTTATTTGAAGAGTCATGTTGCAAAACACCTCCAACCCGGGAGACACATGGGAAGATGGAGCTGTTCTCATTTTGGCACTGGACAGAAGGCAGCCTTCTGGACCTACTGGCATCTCCTATCTGTTCAGGCTTCATTTTACCGACCTCCCATGGACTGGATTCTGACTCATATCAGAGTCCTTCCTCTCTCCTATATCCTACTTTTATCCGAGGCCTCTGTTGCCTCTTTTCTCTCTCTCTGTAGAGTCCCAGAATCTAGAGGAAGGTCAATGTCATTCCTCATGTTATCCCAAACATTTTCAGAAATGGGAACTCTTAACTATATTTAACATATTTCAGTAGTCATTGATGTTTTTTAAATGTGGCAGGAAAGACTTTTGCCCCCAAATATTTTCTCCAAATCCCTTCTATTATAATAAAGTCCATTCTTTATTGCCATGTTCTCAATAGCAAGGAAGCAATTGCTTATCATCAGCCATTAGTGTTCTCCAGTATAATTAAAGTCTCGTTGGATTTCTTTCATATCCTCTATTTTTCTGTCTTTTAAAAGTTTTTTTACTGCTATATTTGTACTATTTTCAGCTTTACTACATTGTCAGTGAATGTACCTTTTCTTCCCCTTTTTCTTATTTATTGTTCAAAACTCAAATTAAACATACAGTCTTTGTGAAGTGACTCACCCATTCAGAAACCAAGATGCTTTGAACTTGTTATGTACCATCATAATCTGTGCATACTTTAGCTATTTCACTGTGTAATAATTACTTGTGTTGTTTCTGTGTGTATAATTTTATGTCTCATTAGATAAGCAACTCCTCAAATTCAGAAATGTTGTGTCATTTATCTGTGTATCTTTGGGCATAAGACCTCACATCTAGCAGGTGTTCCATACATGAATGAATTTTCTACTGGTGGTAGAACAAAACACAGTGTATATTTAGAGGTCAAGGCCGATGCAGAGACTGGCATCTTGCCTTTGCAGACTAGAATTTTATGGGTGTCCCAGACTCACTTATCGTCCAATATAAGAGCTGGCATCTTTGTTTATAAATGCTCTCTCTTATTCAGGGTCTTCTTTTAACTTCAGAGAGCCAAGCACATTCACAATTGCACCCTGTTATTATACTGACTGCCAAAGGACTGGCAGTCCATATGCTACATATATTAGTCTATTTCTCAATAGTCTCACCAAACCCATCATTTCTAAATGATGTACTCCTACTTCTATGACTTGGGACAAGGCAAAACAAAATTACGTTTACAAGGAACAAAATCTTCTCAAGCCATTTTAAGCCAAATGCCTGTGTTCAATGATATACCTGGAGTATTTGATCCTGAATGGATCATTTTTTAACCTTTCCCTCTGCTTCTTTCTTCTCAATGACAAAATTATTTTCAGTAATGATCTTGTAATAATTAGTAGCTCTCATCATATTTTTTATATTTTCTTTATTTTAAAAAATCACAATTAGAATAGAAAAAGAAAGTTCAATTTCAAAGATACTATTCAACTTCAGTAAAAAAAAAATTTCATCTGTGATCTAAAATATGAACTTGTCACAGAAAAATATTGCACCACACAGTTCTCACTCTGTTTCACTGAGCGTGCGGTCACAATTAAAACATAGATTCCATATGGTTACAGAATAACAGAATCGAATAACTTGAGTACTATTTTTTGCTTTATTATCACTGTGGTATCATTTTTTAAATTTAATTTATTGTTTTGCCACAGTGTTAGAGACACAAATTGCTCCTACAGCAAGGGCTAATGATTCTGAAACACTGCAAACTTCCTCTCCAAGTGAATACGTAAGGCTGAATTCATGGGGCTTGGAGACTGATTATACCATAGGGAGTTCTATGAATTAACTTCTATGTACAACACAATGGCTGTTAATAATAAGTAGTAAACATGTGCTAATTTAAAACTTACATACTAATATAAAAACTCAACAGAGTCTTCAGCAATTATTTAGAACTTTGACCAAAGAAAGATTTTTTAGGGGTAGAGAATTTTAGAATTGTGCAGACAGAGCAGAATTAAATTTTCCATCTCCTTAAACTCAATCCTCTCTTCCCTGTAGCACAGAAGATTATGCCTTTTCCCCATAACTCAGTGTGACCTGTGGCACTCACCCTGAAATCCTTTCCTTACCTAGGGTGGCATATATTCTGGGGAGGGGCTGGAATTGCTCATACATACCTGCAGAGCCTTCGCTGCTGCTATTTACAGTCCTAATTAAATGAAGGATTATTAGAAGTGGGAAAACAGCTATAAATAGCTTGGTCCATTTTATCTGTTTCTTCAGTGTGTGGGAAGCATCACTGAGCTTCTCCCTTGAAGTTCAGTTAACTTAGGCTGTGCTCCGCTTTTGTTATTCTGCTTTGGCATTTGAAAAAAAAAAATCTGATGCTGCTTAAAGTGGAGGAAAACAAAGAATAATCACTCTGAGTCCTTCTAGAATATGGACAGACTGAAAACAAGTAAGATGGATGTGAGGAGGGGTGTGAATGGTATCAGGGGAAAAAAAATTAACCTAAACCTTTCTGACTACATTTTTTCCGAGAACAACTATAAATCTTGTTTTCAGGTCTGTGAAATATCAGTTCACCATGAATCCTCACGCAGCCCTAAGGTGGTCAAACATCGGTCTATTTAGAGAGCACAGGACCAGGGTGAGGATAAGTGAAAGCAGGGAAGCAGCAAGAGAGCCTTCCATTTCCAGGAAGTGGGAGTCTCCATTGGCTTCCATAGAGGACAGCCCTGGAATAAGATAGCTCTAGACAGTGCTGCTTCGGACATATGACTGGAGCTGACCTTGACTGTGACTAGTTTACCTGGTCTTTGCCTATCCTTGATTTACTAAAATAGGGAACTCCTTTAGACACAGTGCCCCAAAGCTCCGCTCCTGCGATAAGCTTCCGCATTGACTCTCTGGCTCCCATCTTTCCTTACCTCCAGCCTCTCATGTACAAGCTTCAAGACGCATCTACTAAAGTTCGTCTTTGATCTGTCTCTTCAGAAAACTTTAGCATTGTTCAGGTACCTGTTTAAAACCCCCCAAATTCCTTAACATGCATTTAAGACAATGTATGATCCTCTTCTAACCAATATTTCCACCTTAACTCCCTCCTGCTCTCCTTAGGTTTATCCACAATGTGTTTTATTGTTGCCTTGCTTTTGTTCATATCTTGTTTATTTCTTTTTTTAGGTATATCTTTCTTGTTTTCCCACTTAATCTAAACTCAAAGCCAAAGTTTAATCATATTTCTCCCAGCTGAAAATTATTTTTTTCCTTACTCTAAATTCCTAAAGCCCTGATGACAAACATATTTAGCATTTCTTAACTGGCTGGTTAATTACCTTTGTCTAAGTCTTTTTTCTCACCAAATCATTTTTTTAATAAGAGAAGTTGTGGATTTATAGAACAATCATGCATAAAATTCCCATGTACCACCCTATTATTGACTTCTTGCTTTGATGTGGAACATTTGTTACAGTTGATGATAGCACATTTTTATAATTGTACAATGAATTGTAATCTATAGTTTAATTTAGGGGTCACTGTTTCTAAAGTGTAGTTCATGGAATTTTTAATATTTTTATTCTGTTATCGTATATGCAACCTACAATTTACCCATTTAATCACATTCAGATACATATTTCAGTGCTGTTAATTACATTTGCAATGTTATGCTACCATCACCACTATTCATTACCAAAACATTGCCATCATTCCAAATCGGAACCCTGTACATTGTAAGCCTTAACTTCTCATTCTCTACCCATCGCCCATCCCCTGGTAACCTATATTCTAGATTCCGAATGGATGAGTTTGCTTATTCTAATTGCTTCAAATCAGTGAGATCATATAGTATTTGTCCTTTCATGCCTGGACTATTTCACTTAACATGATGTCTCCAAGGTTCATCCATGTTGTCGCATGTATCAGAACTTGATTACTTTTTATAGCTGAATATCATTCCATTGTATGTATATGCCACCTTTTTTTTTTTTATCCATTCATCAGGTGATAGGCACTTGGATTGTTTCCATCTTTTGGCAATTGTGAATAATGCTGTTATGAACATTGATGTGCAAATATCTCTTTGAGTCCTTGCTTTCAATTCTTTTGGGTATATTCCTTGTAATGGGATTGCCAGGTCACATGGTATTTCTAAAGTAAAGCTACAGCCTACACAATGGGACAAAATATGATTCCTGAGGAACAGCCAAACTATCTGCCACAGAGGCTGTAACCATTTTATTTAATTATTTATTTATTTATTTTTTAAGATTTATTTATTTTTATTACATATCTCCCCTCCCCCCTGCTGCGGCGACGCGCCGAGAGTGGTCACTGCGCAGGCGCGGCTTTCCCCGCTTGTGGGCGGCTTCTGCTTCCATTCACGGGCCGGCTTTCAGTTCGCGGGTGGCTGGCTGCGCTCCATTCGCGGGCGACCTGCCCTGCCCGTGGCGGCCTTTGCCCCGTCCATGGCAGCTTTTTGCCCTGCCCATGGCGGCTCTGGCCCGCCCATGGCGGCTTGCCATTCTCAAGGCGGTCTGCCCGCTAGGAGAGGTCCCCGGGAACCGAACCCAGGGCCTCCCATGTGGTATGCGGGCGCCCTATCCACTGGGCTATCGAGCCAGCCCCTGTAACCATTTTACATTGCCACCAGCAATGAATGGGTATTCCTATTTCTTTGCATATTCGCCAAGTCTTGTACTTTTCCAAATTTTTGATAGCAGCCATTCTAATGGGTGTGAAATGGTATGTCATTGTGGTTTTGATTTGCATTTCCCTGATGGCTAATGATGTTGAGCATCTTTCCATGTGCTTTCTGGTCGTTTGTGTACCTTCTTTGAAGAGATGTTTTTTCAAGTCTTTTGCCCATTTTTAAAATTTTGTCTGTCAATTTTCTTGCTAAGTTAAAGGCTTTCTTTATATATGTATATGCCATATAAAACCTTTAAAGGATATGCGGTTTCCAAATATTTTGCCCCATTGTGTAGGCTGTAGCTTTACTTTCATGATAAAGTCATTTGAGGCACAATGGTTTTTAATTCTGATCAGGTCCCATTTATCTATTTTTTTTCCTTTTGTTGCTTGTGATTTGGGTGTAAAGTCTAAGAAACATAAGATCCTGAAGATGCTTCCCTACATTTTCTTCTAAGATTTTGACAGTCTGACTCTTGTATTTGGGTGTTTGATCTATTTTGAGTTGGTTTTTGTATAGGGGTAAGGGTCCTCTTTTTTTCCAAATGGAGATCTGGTTTTACCAGCACCTTTCGTTGAAGAGACTAATCTTTTCCAGTTGAGTGGTCTTTGCTCCCTTGTCAAAATCAATTAGCCATATATGTGAGGGTTGATTTCGGGGTTCTCAATTCAATTCCATTGGCCTATATGACTGTCCTTGTACCAGTACCATGCTGTTTTGTTTACTGTGGCTTTGTAAGTTTTAAGATGGGGAAGTATGAGTTCTCTAACTTCATTCTTCTCTTTCAAGATGGCATTGGATATCTGGGGCCCTTTACCTTTCCATATAAATTTGATGATTGGCTTTTCCATTTCTGCAAAGAAGAATGTTGGAATTTTGGTTGACATTGCATTGAATTTGCCAACCAATTTTAAGCCCCTTGAGAATAGCCAAGTCATATAATTAGCCTGCACCTTTATTGTATATTGGAAGAGATGATAGGTTTTTCTCAAATGGTCTTAGCCAATCTCTAAAGCAACCCTGTGAGGAGGTATAATTATTTTCCACAGTTTCACAGATAAATTAATGGAAGCTCAAGAAGGGTTAAATAATTTGCCGTAAATCACTCGGCAATGTCTGTTAGATCCAGACTGGAAAATGCTGGACTTCTGACTATATGCTTCTTTCTTTTCACAGCTCATGGCTGCTTCTATAGTTTTTATATCCATCACAATGCCTGACACTGATTTTGATCTTTATGAACTAATAATACTAATATTTTAACTGGAGGAATAAAGAAATGAATGAAAGATTGAATGAATACATGAATAAATGAATAGCAGCAGAGCTATGTATAGCATTGATGAATCTAATAATTCAGCAGCGCTAATTATTTAGAAGGCAAGCCCTAAATTGAAAGCATATTTTCAGGGCCTTTGCAAGGGACCAGAGAGATAAAACCATTTTGCTAGTGGTCCTTGTCTTTCCCAAAGGTCCATGATAAAAGTCAAGATAAGATATATTTCCTTAAACAGCAAAGGTTGATAGCAATCAAATTCCACAGTCTTTGTGGAATATTTTGCCTCCCCATTGCACTTTAAGTTTCTTCATAAAAATCAAGTAAAACACAAACCCATTTAGCCTAATTCAAAGAGTGACACTGATATCAACCCAACAAACCTAGAGAGGGTAATTTTCCTCTAAATTTCCAGGTGTCTAAAAAGAAGACTATATAGATAAATGTTGAATGGGTAAGACAGACGCTTCTCTCAATTTAAACAGAAAAAATAAAAGTAACTGTCTTCCAAGGTGGTGAGGATTAGTTGAGAGAATCTAAGAACAGTGCCTGGACATAGAAATGCTAAATAACAGCTATTATGCTAACATTGCTGGGAGAAGAAAGGCATTTTGCTTGCTTCTGTAGGGGATGATAAGAATAGTTCCTTTAGTGAATTTCACCTTTTCCCTCTGGTCTTTTTGACATTTGTCCTGACTTTGATCCTCTTTATTCTAATAAATTTATATTTTGTCCATGACTTTTATTATTAAGGTCAAGAAAGTTGTGTTTTGGCTGATGGAGGAAGAAGGCAAGCCCTAAATTGAAAGCATTGTCTTCTGGAGTGAGTCACTGCTATCTGGGTTCCCTCTTTCCCTCCCTCTCTCCCTTCATAAGGATGTAAGGCTACACTCAAGCTGTTCCAGTTAATGATTGTGCAGTTGCTATAGACAATTCTTCCAAAATCATTACAGGCCCTTCATGTTTGGAGAGAGGCAAAGTCTCTTTCAGTGATAATGGCTGTTAGATGAAAGGATTAAGCTGATTACATCTTTGGAGTACTGTATACTAAAAGCAATATCTCTTCCAACCGCATGAAGTCATCGTAGACTTGTAATCAGTTACTCGGGAAAATAGATTTTTGAAATAGTAGAGTTTCTGGCCATTACTTGGTTATTTTTTTCCTGGACATTTTAATTATTATTTTTCCTTGCCACGGGTGATAAACAGTAAGTTGTACAGAGAGCTTACTTGAGGCCAATTTTCTAGGTGTAAACTGCTTTTTATTCTGCTCTTCATCCTTTAGTGGGTTCAGCCAAGTAGAAATGTGTGGTACATAAAACCATAGTCAGAGGTGACTGGGAAATAGGGTATTTGAGGAAAGAGAACATATTATGTTAATCCAAAAGTCAGATGGAATGTTCTAGCAGTATCCCAGAAATTGGATTTGTGAGTCTAGAAAAACAAAAACACCCAGCTCTTCACAGATGGGGGTTTATTTGCATGAGTCCATATGCATGTGGGTTTTGTTTCTTAGCAGGAGGAAGAGAGGGAAGTAACTGCTAAGGCAATTGTAGGTGGCAAGTGAGCTGGGGATGAATATGGAGATTAGAGTATAGAGAATGCAAGCCGAAGCTGGTGGCAGAATTCTGACTTGGAACTTTGAGTCTTGAGACCCAAACACTGCAATCCCGAGGCCTAGATAACAGTGTTTTATACAGATTTGGGGAAGAGACTAATTCCCCCAGCCCACCACAAACAGTGGCACGGTTCCAGCACCCTAGAGACTCAGCCGACCACCTGAAAGTGATCACCATGCCTGGATAATAAGCAGATAGCCTGCAGCAGCTGTAAGGTAGGAGCCTCACTGAGGTTGTGCACGGCAGAGCGAGTGGTGAGCTCCCCGCCTGAGCAAGGGATTTCGGCAAAGGGATGTTGAATAGGAGAGAGAACATGAGACTGTCTGTGGCTCATGAACACACAAAGTCACCTTCTGCAGTCTCCCAGACAGAAGTGAGGGAGATTTTGAGTAATAATAGAGTCACAGAGTGGGGATGTTCCACTTACATTTGAGAATGGAAGAGGCAAAACAACCACTCGCCTTTTCTGTTCGAATTAAGAATAACTGCTAAATATAGAAGGGAATGGAAATGAAATGTTGCCATTTTAATAAACGTGTTAATAAACATGTTGCATTTCTCATATCAGGGGAGCATGACAAATGGCCTCTTTTGTGGTAGAAGCTGCCAGAAACTTTGACTTAATTTTGGTCAAGTGATTTCATGCCCACAATATCAGCACAGGATGGAGTTTTGCTGATCAAAGGAAGGAAATCTGGTTGAACCATAACCAGAAAGATGCTTGCCCTCATCTGGACTGCTAGACTTCTGGGTGAGTTAGGGCCAGGACATTAACTGAAAGGGCGTGGCACTTTCTGGCACTGTCAGGATAGGGGCATAGCCTGAACAGAGAAGAGTGGAATCCATATAGGAACTTTAAGACCGTATAACTCATTGCTAATCAAGTGAATAGGGAATGAATGGAAATATGGTGTTCTTTTTAATTTTAGGAAGACACTTGATGACATAATCTGTATATAATGATGTTAGAGGAATTTTGAAATTCCTTTTCTCTTAAAGATGGGTTAAGAGTGGACAGCAAACTCCTACTGACTTATAATTAGTGTACACACACCACTGATTTCCCTATGTCTTAGCTGTGCACATTGGTTTTACAGCATATGGAGGCCAAGCTTGTGGCTTAGCATATGGTGTGCCTTCAAATAAGCACACCTGTCTGCCTCTCTGCTTATCTAATCATAGCAACAGAGAAATTGACTTTTCATTTTTCTTTTCCCCAGACCCTGGGTGATGTATGTGCCAAATTCTTGGCATTCTTAGTAACAGAGTCAATCATAATTAGGATTCCAAATTAAAGCACATTGCTAGCTAGAACATGTAGTGTTTTATATTATTTGCTTGAACAAATGTAATATAATTTGAAACCTGAAAGAAACAGAAATAAGTAAAGATCACATATTACATGTATAATAATCTGGTGGAGTTTTATTTTTTCAGAATGTTGGATGAACTGAGTAAATAGGGAATATGAAATAGAAAGTTTATCTGAAATTCTCTTCTTCTAGATAGTAGGGCATTTTTTTTGAAATTCCATTATGTAATGTTGAATGTGGTCAGATGTTGGGTGTGAGGTTTATTGGAAATTGATTGTGAAAAAATATGGTATAGTCACTCATTCCATTGACTTTCTTCTTAGGGTCTGATTTTGGCTGACTTTCAGTCTTTCAGTATTAATGTTTCACAGAAGATAATAAAATATTTTCTGCTTGAATTCATTCAAAGTCAATTGATATAGTTTACAAAGGAACAAAAAAATCTTGATAAAGACACCTGCCTTTCATTTGGCATATAGTAACCTATTACCCCCATAATCCTTAATGAATGAAAGTCATTATTCACTCACATATTTGATATTAGCTGAAGGAATTGCCTGGAATCCCATTTCCACATTTATGAAGTGAAAGGGCATATTTGGATAATCTCCATGAACTTAATAATTTGAAGATCCTAGTAGTTGGTGGTAGACCTTCAACTAGAACTCTATTCACCCATTTACAAACAAACAAAAAAAGTAAACTGATATACTTTGCAGTGTACAATATTGAGATAGATGGATTGGAACAGTATAGAATACTTGAGACTAATTATTCATTAACATGGAATTTTCTTTTTTAGTCATAAAGTTCCAACCAGAATCCTAAGCCCCCTCCCCTTTTTTCTCATATGGCCCTTCTCATGCCCTCTCAGCCTATGGTATGGGGGAGAGATACATCTAGAACACATCTTGATTGTAGGTTGAAGCCATTACACAGGCAGATTCTAGTCTCATGGCTCTTGAAATTCTTTGGACATTACAGTTGGGTCTGAGCATGCTTTTTGTGTTCTATGAGAGGGGGTACTGTTGAAATCTTTCTATATTCAAGATTTATGTGGCAATTTTATTCATTCCTACTTAATTTCACACCAACACTAGCCATTCATGCTCATTTCTATCTATATTTTCTATCTGACTGATTAATTGGCAGAAACGACACCGTCCAATTGTTTGCCTACCAATAGTAAATTTAATGGCATTAAGCTATTAAATCATTACTCTCAATAGACTCAAGTGAACCTTCTAGTAACGGAATACTAATAACGCCTACTCTCGTCAATACCTTCAGCCACACTGATTACCACTTCACTGCTATTCCCTCTTCACCATGGTTGAGTCTTTTCCACATTTTCCTCTAAGAATGGTAGCATCAGACATTTTCATTGGGAGCCATTTTTAAAGCCACTACTAACTTCTTTACAGAATATGGCCGCATTTCCTTAGCGGTTTTGCAAAGTGCTTTGTATATTAAAATTGGTTAAACTCCATATAGAATGCTCTGGGTTCTTCTGAATGAAAGGTGTTATACAAACTTAAGTTATTGCTCTTTTCAAAAATTATAGCAGAACAAACTATTTTGTAAGATAATTCTGCCACTACTGTAAGTATCTCTTCCCTAGACTCCCTCTTGGAAGGCTTTTATTTGGGCTTTCATAGTGATATCTTTGTCGTTTTCACCACACACTTCTGTCAAGAAAGGCTTTGGATCACTGCCATGATGTGTCTTTGCTGGACGCTTCCTTCAAGTGCTGTCAACACCTCTCCTAATTGCAAGGTTTAAAAACTAGTCTAGCAATTTGTTAAAGTTAGAAGGCAACTTTATTTAAGACAGATACGTACATTTTTATGCTTTGAAATACACATTCAGTGGTGCATGTATAGATTTCAAAGTGAGAGCCAAAGAAAGAACGGGAGGGGAACAGTGCAGTCTGAATTCAAATAGGAAAAAAATATAGAAAAAAAACATGGTGCAAATATTGTATGTGTGAGTATTAAATTTCCAGACTAGGATGCATCACCAGTATATATGTGTAATACTTTCTTACATATATGTATACATACAGCCTTACACTAACAGTCTTGGTAAGCAGGATTCAATATCTAGAATTTGAATGGGAAAAGTTCTTTTCATTTGCAGATATGTAACACCTTAAAGGCGCTCTGATTCTGAATTCCCAAATTGCATTTGTGTTTGACTTCTCATGCTTATTGTTAGATTGACCTTTAATTCCAGTTTCTCTTGGATAGTGGAGTTATTAGCCAATCTATCTATTAAGTGACTTTCTTTATAGTCATGCTCAAAGATGATTATAGGCCATTTCAGATTCATGCCAAGAAAATGTCACCTGTCAAGATATCAATTCTGAGCAATTTCTACATTTTGCCTTCCCTATTACAGAAGAGCCTCTTCCCCATAAGTAGTGTTTTCATGAACTTGTGGACTGTACGACTATTCTAACTTCAGAAACCAAGCTATTGTTATAGTCATATAAATGACTATAATATGGGTGTTTTAGAATTGCATATTTGGTCTTACTCAATTGGTCACAACACAAGACTGCTTCGTTATTGAGTCAAATGGTAGTTTTTCATGTCATGGAGTGCTGAAACTCCAACTATGATCTTAAAGCCCAGCTGTACCCTGTTGGTTTCCTAACAGGAAAAAAATAAATTTCTGCTATTTGAACTTAACTGACAGGTTTTTTTATTTTTTGGATGAGCCACGAGACAGATTAAATTCTGTCTTGCTCTTCAATTGTTCCTGAGGCTCTGTGGGGCTTACAGTAATAGAATTTTATTTGTGTCAGTAAAGTTGACAGCCCTGATTCAGAAGTCCACAGGGAGCAGAGTTGTTGATTAGGAAGCGTCATACTGACCATAATTTAAGAGGGTAACTAATGAGCCAAATGGAAGATTCTGGTCCACCTTTGCCTATGCATGAACCCATTGTTAGCAGATACACTTTGGATTTTAATTTCTTTACTTATTCAATAAGATCTTTCAATTTTGTGGCTTTATCTCAAGGAAATTTTAATTTTTATCCAAGATTTATTCAGTTATATTCTAGTTGAGTAGGCCTCAAGATATTGTTTCCTTTAAAAATAAAATTTAAAATATATAGAATAATGAATATTTAAGAGTGAGTTGGGAACAGGATAACTAAGAAAAAGTATCAAATCAGGAAGCGATAGATAATAAGTGAGAAGTAAATATTAGCAATCCAGAATATATTTTATCAATAATTGCTTTTTAAGTGGCACTTTCTCTTCTGCAGAAAACATTATTGTACAGAATACAAGGCTAATGTAATTCAATTTAAATTTATCACTCTATTATTTTAAGATATTTACTCAGGGTTAACAACTCATTAAGCACCAAATTGCTCACTCTTAATGAGTCTCTGATGCTAAAATCGAGCTGACAAACTTTACTGTAAAATAACAACAGTGCTATTGCACAAGGATGTAAGAAAAGTTAAGCAAATGTTATTGAATGGGTGTGGCATGAAAACCAGATTTGTGAGATGAAATAGAAAATGTCTCATATGTATGTTGCTTATAGAAACATGAGTAATAGATTTTATCTGCCAAAGCATGATAAGCCTACTTTTCTTTTGCTATAATAGAGTCTACAGAACATGAAGCCATGTATATTTTATCTGCACATATACCTTATTTCTACAATAAAAGACTTCTAGAATCTGTTAAAAGAATATTGGCATATAAATCAAATGCCTTAAGCCCCATCAACTTATGACTACTGGCAAGGTTCTGATGGAACTAGTCAACACAGGGTTGTCAGAAATTAGTTTCCTTAAAAGGTTACCAGTTATTTCTGAGAAACCCTTGGAGACTTTCTCACATGTATTCTCAGACCAGTAAATCAGTTTTAGACATCATGTGGTCTCCACCTTCATCTTCTCTTTCTCCATCACACTCTTTTCCATGAAGCATTGGCCTCAAATCTGCTTGCATATATCTCACCATTCATCATAAGAACCATCTATGTCTCTGTGGGAGCTCATGTCTCCCCAAGTCTCCAAACCCTGGAGTATCAGAAGAATGCTAAGTATCTTGGTTTGTCAAGTCATCTGTAACAAAAAGCTACAAACTAGTTGAGTTAAACAATAGGAATTTTTTTGTCTCATGGTTCTGGAGGCTAGAAGGTGTCAGTAGGGCCATACTTCTGAAATCTGTAGGGGAGAAATCCATTTCATGCCTCTTCCCTCACTTTTGGTGGGTGGCCAGCAATCATGGCATTCTTTGTCTTGTGATGGCATAAATCAATCTCTGCTTCCACCACATGGCCATCTCTCTCCCTCTGTATCTTACTCACTGTGTCCAAATTTTTTCGTATTATAAGGCCACCAGCCATACCGGGTATTGGGCCCATGCTAATCCAGTTTTCCCTCATATTAATAACTTCCTCAAAGATCCTATTTCCAAATAGGATCACATTCATGGGCCTGGGGTTAGGACTTGAACATGTCTTTTGGGTGGACATAATTTAATCCATAGCACTCAGTTTCCCATAGAGGTGGGATCAAGGTCCTCTTTCCCAGCTTTGTGCCATGGAATGTTAACTGGGCTAAGTAAGGAGAAGTTCTGCTTGTGCCTCAAACTTTAAAATTTTCTCTTGAATTTGAAGGTTTTGCTTATAACTTATCTCTCAAGTCCTACCATCCACTCCATCTTCCCAAGTTCTCTTAGGGCCTTCCAATAAAAATTCTCTCCTTCTCTCCCATTATAAGTATATTCCCTGTGAA
>PVKH010021861.1:0-14233 GCA_004027955.1 Chaetophractus vellerosus
GCCCTATCCACTGGGCTATCGAGCCGGCCCCTCTCTTTTCTTTATTTCCATGTTTTTGTATCTGACAAATAGCTAACTTATTTTAATTGATATTATAAGCTCCCTATTTGTGTCTGTATGTTTGGTTTATGACATTTTCTTACCTCTGTATGGTATTACAAAAGTAACTTATGAAATCTCTTTAAAGAGCTCTATTCAAATTTGCTTAAAGATATATAAGCACTTATAAATAAATTAGTAGTCCTGGAGTTCCAGAGATTAAAGAAAACAAACTTCTAATATTTCCAGTGAAAACAGAGAATACATACCAAAAAATCCAAAATTATTTTTTAAAAATTAAAGTTCACATAATTCAGGAAAACCCCAGGCAAATAGGACTAAATCTTATTAACTATATAAAAATAGCTGTGTCTTTGGAATTATCAATACTAAATAGAATATAAACATAAAATTTCATAGTAGTTTGGGGTGTTATTCCTAAATTTTTGCCATGTTCTAATAAAATAATATAGCAATATAACTACTAGATCTTTAAGATGATCAAAAAATGTAAAATGAGCTTTGAAAGATGTTGGGTGAAGACAGTTTACAAAATTTTTTTTATAAATATGTAATATGCAACATGTGTTTTGTTAAGGGACTGGAAAATAGTTTTGTTTTAAAGTAAAAAGATAGGTTGTTCCAGAATGAGAAACAGGAATATGAAGGACAATCCTAAATTGATGTAGAAAGTTATAGGTTTTTAAAAAATGATTTTATCTTTCAAGATCCGGAGTGGTTAAGAATTGATAGGTTTATAACATTTTTAAGAGTTTTCATATCAGACATTATTTTCACACAAAACTAGTACTTGATTTTCTTTCCCTTACAATGACATATTATCCTTGGATTATTCATCAGCTCTCAATAAGAATTAATTAAAGATTTTTCTAAAACATCTGAGTAACCTACTTTAAGGGAAAAATTCTGTAACTTCTCGGAAAAATTTCCTCTGCATAATATCCTTTATATAATCATTTGTTAATTGTTTTTTACCACTGTGCTACCTCCTCTCTTTATTTTTAAAATATTTTATTGTTGCTTTCATTAATTAGGGAACTAAATATTTTCCACAATTTCCCATGATCCTATTTAACAAAATATTAAAACCTGACAATTTTTGACAGTTTCCTTCCAAAAAGTGAATGATAAATAATATCTTCTTCATCTCAAACTCCTATTGGGATTGTACAGAGAGCCCTTGAAAATCATAAATAAATTTTTTCTTTCACTTTGTCAAAAGAGAGTTGATAAATTATTTAGTTTTATTTGATATGTTATCAGTTGCATAGAAAATCTTATCAAATTAAAAAGGATTTTGTAACTTTCTTTTGCTTAAATTATATGATAAAATGTTATTAATATAAACACTTCAGTAATTGTATAAAGTTCTTAGAGACTTGTCAATATCCTCACTGTCCACAAGTTTTCCAAATACTGATAAGTCTGATATTAGACAATAGTATTATTGACCATAAGTTCAGTTGTTCTTAAAATAATGTTTTATGATCTACTCATCGGATTGTTCACTTTTGTAAAACAGCAATAAGTTAATTATAATGGACATTTTAAGTTCTCTGTCATTCCTATATAGGTTTTATTTTAATTCTTCCATGAAAACATATGCAATCAGTTACAGGCCAGTGTGCTTCATTTTCAACATAAACGGCTGCCTCAGAGACCTATGGGAAGGACTATGCCAAGTTCTCTGAGGCCCCAACTTCTAATGACATTCCTTAAATAACTTTATGATCATACCACTGTATACATGAAAAACTAGAGAATTTAATGAAGATGCTGATAAGTTCATAAGATTGATAACAGAAGATCTAATGAAACACAGGTTAATTACTTAGGGCTAAATGAACTGATATAGATTGATCAGATTTCTTTGGATAATTGTTAATATTTTATTGTTCTATTTACTAGATACAAGGGATCCCTTATTGATTTACACTATCTATAATTCATAAAACATTCATTTTTATCTCCTTGTCTGACCCCTCCAGAATTTGAAAACTTTTACTTAATACTCTTAAATTTATGGTATTTTAATTCTTTTCATAGGTTCAATCAGGATCTGTTCTCCTTGTTAACAGGAAATAATTGGAGTAAATGCTTATATTACAAAGTCTTAGGCATGTTAAATCAAGAACACAGAGGAAACCCCAAATCAATTGATATTAGAGCCCCCACTTTGGTGCCATTGTTTGTGATTCCCCAAACTGTGTTAAATGTTCAGCAGAAACTATCAAATTACTTAAAGCCTCAGCAAACTTAACTCTGGGTATACCTAACATTTTTCCTCTGGAAAACTGACTTCTTATGAGATCCTTCTCCTTCACCTCTAAACCTTCACTTAAATTCTGCAGTAATCTCAACCCTGTTACTGTGCTACCTTTATCCCATGACTGTAACCTGTTATCTTTTAAATTAATGACTCCATCTATGTTCTTATCATCAACCCAGATGTCATTCTATTTGTTAATACTTCTTATGGTAGAAATTTCAACAGTATTTTCCAAACAGGCTATACCATATACTGATTGAATAAGGTAGCCAGCCATAATTATCTTCCACCAAAAAGGTTGAACAACCCAAGGCTGTTTTTATCAGAAGGAAATTCTGTTAACAGCTATAGTGATTTCAGCAAGCTATGAAAGAAAAGGAAGTTTCCTCACTTCTTCTGGAGTGCTGGCTGAAAATTGTGGAAAAATAAATTATCTCCTTTCTGCCACTTTACTCCCATCTTCTGTTGACATCATTAAGATAAGGGCTCACAGAAAAGGAATGAGATGAATATTTTTTTAAAATGCCACTACTAAAATAGCAGTAATTATAAAATTAAATTAATACTGTTTAAAGTAACAGAACACCCTAGCCTTTCCTATCCCAAAATTTTGCCTTTGGCCCTGTTTATTCCCAGCATTCCCTTTTGAAACAAAAATTCTCCCCATATGAAATTGTTCCTAGTAGACCTATCTATGGGAATTAATTGAGACCTGATCCCTTATTGTCACACAACGACTGATCCATTTTGCAAATTCTTAATGCATTATGTCAAAGATTATCTTCAACAAGTAAAGGAGAGCTTTCCTGTCCCACATGATGGATATTCCAGTAATCATAATCTGTCACTAGGATAATGGGTCTACTTGAAATGACACAGATAAATGACAGCCTAGAGCCTCATTAATAGGAACCCTGCCAAGTACTCCTAACTTCTGGTAATGCAACTTAATTACAAGGTGCTGAGCCATGGGTTCACATTAATCAACTAAAAAAAGTTCCATCAGACTCCTGGACTAATTATGGAGGATTAAAAATCAAACTAGCTAGAAAGGGAAGTAGAAAATGTCACAAAGTAGACTACTTATGCCCAAGGTGACAGATCAAGTCCTCAAACTAACAAGTCCTCACACACACTCTACCTTATTAACACTTATAATGCATAAAATCTTTATATTTCCCTATGCCTTGTCCTCGCATCAGCCTGGAAAGACAATGCTATTTTCTGCTTCTCCAAGGACATTTCAAAGGAAGATAAGCTTACATACTGTTGGAATTGTCACCATAAACTCAGATCTATGCACATTGCACAGGATCCCATTGTTCTACCCAAAACAAATTTCTTATCCCAAATTCTTCAGGCTCTTTGTGTCAAACAGCATCATTTGTTTCATGTCAAATATGAATACTAGACCCAAGCTCTTCTTTATTTTGCTTTAAGTTTTCTTAGATCTGTAACCTTGGAACCAAGAATTAATAATTAACAAAAGTTCAGGATTACTGAATCATTATATAGATGATTTTTCTTTGTTTTTTTCAGTATGTTATAGAAAAGCCCAAAGCTAACCCATGAAATTACTGAAACTGGTGAGGTCTACCTCACCCTTCCTTACGGTTATTGCAAAGTAGGCTCCCCCTTATCTATACTTAGTATTGTGATGGTTATTACAGTCTGACCATACCTTGGTTTATGGTTATTTAAATATTAGTCTCATGCTTGTGTAAACTTACTATTGGAGCATTTATTCTAGACTAAACTTACCCTTGTTCATGGTTATTTGAAAACTAGGCTTGTATATATTTACTATTATGATTGTAACCTCTCCACCCTTCCCTGTTTGAATCCATAAAAACCCTAAACTCTTTACAATCAAGGAAACAGATTTTTGCACCCTTGCTAGACCAATGATCTCTTTGCTAGCCTAGCAAATAAGCTTTCTCACTTGGACCCCAGTATCTCAGGAATTGGTCTTTAAATTGTATTGGAAGAAAAAGAATCTACTTTTTGCTCAGTATCAACCTCAGTATAAAAACAACTTGTTAAGAAAGTTATAAAGATATCATTAAAAATTTGGAAAACTTACTAAAATACTCCACATGCTTCCACAAACTACAAGTTACCTTAACATTGCATGTTCATTTTCAGGTTTAAGGCATTGGATCTGCAAAAGAATCACAACAACAATAAAATTTGGCCAGCTCTTCATTTGTACTCTCAATAACACAGACCCTTGTATATTAAGGACAAATGATAGCATTGCTAGTAATGAATTTATAAACAGCATCATCTTGACTATATTTATATAGATCTGCCAGGCAATATTTTTATTGTGGAAATTTTATCAGATATTTGCCTGGGCAGTAAATTACCTTAATAGTTGATAAATGTCTGGGCAATGTGCACTTGGTTTCCTCACAGTTCCTTAGGAATTTATAATAATTCTGAAACTTCTCACTGGTCTACTCACCTCAATCTACAGTCTCAGGCAAAACAGAATTTACCCAAGGACTTGATTCTGGGTTTACCTCTTTTGGCAGATTGCTGCTACCTTGGCTTGAGGTTAATGCAAATGAAAACAGGATTAAGTATTTATCAATCACAATAGGAGAAATTACTGAATCTACTTTTAGAGCTATAGCTGCACAACACATCATTAGATTTATTAGTTAAGCTTGTTTTAGACAATACCATTGCCAAACTTGTTACTTATTAGCTTAAACAAGGAGACATTTTTTGCCATTGCCAACACCACCTATTGTACCTGGGTACACAATTCCGGAGAATTCAAGATACAGTTGTATGAATAATTAAATAAACCACATGGTTTAAACTGGTAAGGCCTTCCTCATGGCCCTGATTTGATCACTTTAATTTCATTTGGGTCAAATCACGGGAACGGGACTTGGGAGTATATTATGAGGTAGACATTTGGGCTTTTTGTCACTCATACTACTCATTATAATCTCCCTGTCATACTGTGTTCTCTCAAGTGATTTGAACATGTGTCCCCAAACACTTTTGATACAGCAAATGATTTCTTTATGTCTGGGATGACATAAAAAATTATGAATATGGAAACACTGACATCATGACCATCTATGAGCACAACATGAAAACAACCAGCAAGTACTACTTCAAGAACTTAAGCAGTAACTCAAAAGGGGCTCAACACCTTACATTTTGATCACAACTCTCAATGGCTGAGAGTCAGATCAAATGGGGGGAATTGTTAAATAAATTAAGTAGGCCCTCAATGGAATCCTTCATGCTAAGCCCTACATCAGCAAACAGAAGCTTAACTTAGTTCCTAGCTCTTGTAAATGCTCCTTTTCCAAGAACCTGAATCATAACAACCTGCCATAACTTGCCAGATTCATTCCTCTCTTCCTTCTCCAAGAATCTTGATCTGTTCTGTTTGCTTTTATGTACAGAATTTTGTCCCCTGCATCTATGATTTGTTTAAATTCTCTTCCTCACTTAGTGCCCCATTTTCCTTTCACTTTTCATTTCTGGGACTCTCCAATCTAGCAGCAGTTCAGTTTAACCTCCCCCTCCATTTCACTCTGTGAGACATTTCTGCCCGAAGTTTCTTTCCTGCCAGGTTATACTGTCTCTGAAAGTCAGATTGGCTCATTCCAGAAAGGTGGGGCCCCCAGAAAAGTCCGTTCTGAATTTAAGGAATTACAAAAACAGTAACTGGATTGAGTGAGTGCACTACTCACTCACAGCCGTTCTGCTGCGATTTCACTCCTCACCGGACCCCAAATGGGGACCCATTTGTTTTCTGCATTCCTCAGCAGCTTGTTTTCAGCACAGTTTTCCTGTGCCTGGACATGTATGGGGTTCCTACTCAACTGCTGCTGAGTTCCTCTAAAATCTGTTTCCCTGGCAAGAGGAATCCAGGGTGCTTGCTGTCTCTGGAGAACCCCCTAACTTTGCATGGGACCCATTGAGAGCAAAGAGAAGAGGGCTATTAGGTCCTGGACGGAAATTTCCTACCTGAGTGTTTTCTCTTTCTTCAATTCTGCATTTGTGAAGTCCTTCTCCAGTCTCTACCATCCTCCAGTGCATATGAGGAGGTTTTCTCAGGGTATGGGTGGCGTCGCTTTGTTGATGACGTCACTCCCGCCATTGAATTTTTTTAAAGAGATAGGAAAGGTTGAACCAAGGACTTTGCACTCAAGCACTGAGCTACATCTGCTCCCCAATGAGAGTTGTTTTTTTCATTTGTTTGTTTGTTTTTGTTTGGTTTTAGAAGTTTTTAGTGATTGAACCCAGGACCTCATACATGGGAAGCAGGAGCTCAACCACTTGAGCGACATCCACTCCCTCATTGATTTTTTTCTAACTTTGTCTCAACTTCAGAAATTAAAATAATAGACAAAAGGCAGGCTTAAAGAATTATGGAAGGATTAAACTAAAAATATTCTCTCCAATCACATTTATGTTATTTAATCCTAAAAACAAACTCAATTGTTTCTCCAGTATTGAGAAAGATATATAAATGATTAGAGATTGGTTAAATGTCATCACCAACATTTCTTTCTTAAAGAAGAAATTGAAGACAAAAATGTCTAATCATATTCATATCTCATAAAACTAAAATCAAATTTTTTACTTTTAACATTGATATAGTACGTTCTTTGACTATCCTACAAAAATATTAATAACTATATCTATAAATTTTATAAATCTATAGGTTAATATAATAACTATTGTATTAATTAATATCGTATTATCTTAATTTTATAATAATATTATTAATTATATTATTAATTAATATAAATCTATAAATTATATTAGTTTTATTTTTCCTATTTATCTTAAATATTCTACATATATTCAATATCTTCTCCCCCTTCTTAACCAGCCTTCTGTCTCCTACTAAACTATATTCTATAGTGTAATTCCATAAGTGTACTAATCATATTTAATCCATATCTGTGAGAACATACAATATTCATCCTTTTGTTTCTGTCTTATTTCACTCAACATAATACCCTCAAGGTTAATTGTTGTTGTTACATGCATCCTAATTTCATTTCTTCTTACAGATGAATAGTATTCCATTGTATGTATATAGCATATTTTGTTTATCCATTCATCAGTTGATAAGCATTTAAGCTGTTTATATCTTTTAGCAATTGTTAGTAATGCCACTATGAACATGGGTGTGCAAATATCTGTTAGTATCCTTGCTTTCAGTCCTGTATATATTCCTAGTAGTAGGATTGCTGGATCATAGTGTAGTTCTATACTTAGCTTCCTGAGAGACCACCAAATCATCCTCTGCAGAGGCAACACCATTTACCTTCCTATCAACAGTGAAGGAGTGTTCATATTTCTCCACATCCTCTCCAGCACCCATAGATTTCTGTATTTTTTTAAAAAAATAATTACCACTCTGTAAGGCATGAAACATCATTTCATTGTGGTTTTGATTGGGATTTTCCTAATAGCTAGTGAAGCTGAGCATCTATTCCTGAGCTATTTTGGCCATTTGTATTTCTTCTTTGAAAGAATATCTCTGCAAGACTTTGGTCCATTTTTAAATTAGCTGCTTTTTTTTTTTTTGTCTTTCTGTCATTTAGTTATGTGATCTCTTTATATAACATGGAAATAAAAGCTTTGTTAGATGTGTGTTTACTGAAGATTTTCTCCCATTGAAGAGGTTGCCTTTGCACCTTCTTAAAAAACTGTTTTAAATACAAAAGTGTTTCATTTTGAAGATGTCCCATGTGCTATTTATCTATTTTTTCTTTCATTGCTTGTGTTTTGGGTATAAGGTCCAAGACACCACCACCTATCACAAGATTTTAAAGTTGTTTCTCTGCATTTTCTTCTAGGAGTTTTATGGTTCTAGTTTTACATTTAGGTCCTTGATTTATTTTGAGTTAATTTTTTTTATAAGGTGTGAGATACAGATTCTTTTCTTTCTTTGAGCTATGGGTATCCAGTTTTTGCAGCACCATTTGTTGAACAGGCTGTTCTAACTCAGCTGGGTTGGTTTCACATCTTTGGCAAAAATCACTTGACCATAGATGTAAGGGTCTATTTTGAACTCTTGATTCAATCCCATCAATCAATCTTTATACTAGTACATGCTTAGGTAAATAATATGCTTTAAAGTCATGAAATGAGAGACTTTCAACTTCATTCTTCCTTTTTAAGATAGTTTTGGCTATTTGGAGGCCCATGTCCTTGCAGTTAAGTTTGATAATTGTCTCTTCCAATTTTACAAAGAAGGCTGTTGGAATTTGTATCAGGATAGCATTAAATCTATAGATCAGTTAGGGTAAAATTGACATTTTAGTGATAGTCTTCCAGGACATGAACATGGAATGCCCTTCCATTTATTGAGGTTTTCCTTGATTTCTTTTTTTCTTTTAAGGACAAATCAGTTTATTTATTATTATTTTGAATTTATCATATATATATATTTAAAAGGATACATTGATTACATAAATGTTACACAGAAACTTTAAGAGTACCCATATGCCACACCTCCCACAACCTCCCACATATATATTCTTCATCAATGTGGCACAACACCTGTAATAGATATACACATTTTGGGACTTTGCCATCAAACATGGACCACAGTTCAGACTGTAGACCACCCTCTCTCCCATACAGTTCTGCATGATACATGATGATATAAAATGGCCTATATCCTCCATTGCAACATCACCCAGCACAATTCCCAAGTCCCAATAAAAGCCCCTGTATTACAATTGCCCTTCCCTCTCCCTGCCCCCAAAGCATCCAGTGGCCCATGGCTCCACACAATTTTGTAATTTCTTCCATTGCATGAATCACAAATCTAAAACAGGACATCAACAAGTCCATTCTAGTCCATAGTTCTTCCTCTAATCCTGAGGAGTCTGGGCTGTCCTTGAATAACAGGAGAAATAGTGGATATCCTTGTTTTTTTTTTTTTCCTGATCTCATTTGGAAAAATGGTCCTTCCTCATTCAGTACAATGTTTGTTATACTTTTTTCATATATGCTCTTATCATACTGAGAAAATTTCCTTCTATTGCTCTATGTCAGTGAGTTTTTATCAAGAAGGGATGTTGTATTTTGCCAAATGCCTTTTCTGGATCATTTGTGATAATCAAGTGATTTTTCAAAAGGAATTATTTTATTTATTTACTTCTTCCCCCCTCATTGTTTGTGGTCACTGTCTGCCTCTGTGTCTGTTCATTATGGGATCATCTTCATTTTTAGGAGGCACTGGGGATTAAAACCAGGACCTCCCATGTGGGGAGGAAGCACCCACCCACTTAAGCCACCTCTGCTCCTAACTTGTTGTGTCTCTCATTTGGTTTCCTGTTGTGTCTCTTCATTGCATCATCTCATTACATCATTGTTTTTCATAAGCTTGCTGTCTTGCCTGTCTTCTTAAGAGGCACCAGAAACTGAACCCAGCATCTCCCATGTGGTAGGTGGGCTCCCAACTGCTTGAGCCACATCACCTTCCCTCAAGTGATTTCTTTATCTTCAATTTGTTATGGTACATGATCCTGACTGATATTTTTATGTTGAACCATCCTTGCATACCTGTTATAAAACCCATATGATCAGTGAGTGGATGTTGGTCAAACAGCTGAGCACCTGCTTCCCACATGGAAGGACCTGTGCTCAGTTCCAGGTGCATCCTAAAAACAAAAACAAACAATAAGCAAACCAAAGAAAACTAACTCGGGGAGCTGTACAAGGTCCTGGTTTCAATACCCAGCACTGGTACCTCAAAACAAAAAACATCTGATCATGGTGTATAACTTTAATGTGCTTTTGAATTTGGTTAGGAAGTATTTTGTTGAAGATTTTTGCATCTATATTCTTTAGAGATATTGGTTTATAATTTTCTTTTTTCTTTATATTTCTATTTGGTTTTAGTATTAAGGTGATGGCTTTAGAGACTATGTTTGGTAGCATTCTTTCTGTTCAATTTTTTGGAAGAGGTTGAGCAATATCAGCACAAAATCACCTCTAAATGACTGGTAGAATTCACTGTGAAGCCATCCACTCTTGGGCCTTTCATTTGGGGGAGGTTTCTGATGACTGTTTTATTTTATTTTTTTTTTACTTGTCATTGGTTGTTGAGGTCTTTGATTTCTTCTAGGGTCAGTGTGGGTTGTACATGGGTTTCTAGGAATTCATCCATTTCATGAATACGGTCATGTTTGTTGGCATACAATTTTTAATAGTATCCTCTTTTGATATTTAACTTTCTGTTTGGTCAGTGCTAATTTCCCCCATCTCGTTTCTGATTTTATTTATTTGCATCTTCTCTCTTCTCTCTTTGTTTAAACTAAGGATTTTTTTATTTTGTTCATCTTCTACATGAAACAAATTTTGGTTATGTTGATTCATTCTTTTGTTTATTTTTATTATCAATTTTATTTATTCCTGCTCTACTCTTTATGGTTTCTTTTACTCTGCTTGCTTTTGGGTTGATTTGCAGCTCTTTTTCTAGTTCCTCCAGATGTGCAGTTATGTCTGATTTTAACTCTTTCTTCTTTGCTAAAGTAAACATTGATGGCTATAAATTTCATTCTCAGCATGGCCATAATTTTTTTGGAGGTACAGGGGATTGAACCCAGGACCTCATATATTTGAAGCAGATGCTCAGCCACTTGAACTACATCTCTTCCCCTGCCATAAGTTTTTATATGTCGTGTCTCTGTTTTCATTCATCTTGAGATATTTACTGATTTGCCTGCAATTTCTTCTTTGAATCACTGATTATTTAAGAATGTATTGTTTAATCTACTTATATTTGTGAATTTTCCCTTTTTGTACCTGTTATTAATTTCCAAGTTATATCCATTGTGATCTGAGAGAATACTTTCTTTAATTTTAATCTCTTTAAAAATTTATTGAGATCTGACATGTCCCAGCAGAAGGTCTACCCTGGAAAAAGATCAAGGAGTACTTTAGAAGGATGTATATTATGTTATTTTAGGTTGTAATGCTCTATAAATGTATGTTTGGTCTACTAAATTTATCAAATTATTCATACTCTGTGTTTCCTTATTTATCCTCTGACCAGATGTTTTATCCAATGCTGAGAACAGTAAGTTGAAGTCTCCAACCTCTATTGTAGAGACATCAGTTTCTCCTGTCAGTTTTTCCAGTGTTTGCCTAAGTTAAGTGCATAAAGATTTATTGTTATTTATCTTGGTGAATTGTCCCATTTATTAATAAACAATGATATTCTTAATCCATTACAACAGTTTTGCATTTAAAATATCTTTTGTCTGATATTATTATCACTACTTTAGATCTTTTTGGATTACTGTTTGCATGCAATAGCTTTTTCTAACCTCTCACTTCCATCTTGATTGCGAACTTGCATCTAAAGTGAGTCTCACTGCACTCCTGTCATGTTCCTTAATTAATATGGGAAGGGGGAAAAGTGGGAGGATTTGGCATATATGGGAGCCCCTCTATTCTGGATGTGCCTTTACTGTGACCTAAAACTTCCTTGAAAACAAAAGGAAAATAACTAAGAAACTGGGGAATAAATGGAAGAACACGTCACTGCACCTACAGAACAACAGATATTACAGTGATGAAAAGCAAAATGTCATAAAAAACTTTTTTACATATTTTCATTATTTTTTAATATCCTAATTTTAAAATGTTATTTTAGTTTTAGTTTTTAAATTTTTAGGTATTTTATTTCTTGTATTTAAACCTATCATTATCATTTCATTTTCCTATGCATTGTATTTGGCTAATTTATTGGCTTCATTTATGAAGAAGCTTTGGATCATGGAATGGGTACAATTGGGGCAGGGGAGGATCATTGGTGTAGGTTGTCAGTGATGGGGGATACGAATGAGGAAGTTCACCTGGGCATAATATAAGGCATATAAATGTGTTCATATGTTCATGGGGCATTGTGACAGTGGGTGGAGATTCACACAATAACTGAGAGAATATTGAATCCCCATCCTGGAGAGCTCTGCCATGTTTTCTAATGGAGCAGCAACAATCCCCCAAGTACAGGGGCAATGACTAGTGGAGGGGGATGGCACCTCTGATATTGATGACTATGTTTATGATGTTTTGCTCTTGAAATTGAAACAGCCTACTGATGTAAGGTATCTAAGAGTTACCTCCTGAGACCCTCCTTGTTGCTCAAATATTGCCTCTCTCTAAGCCAAACTCAGCATGTAAATGCATTGTCTTTCCCCCAGTGTGGGACCTGACTCCTGGGAATGAGCCTCCCTGGAACTGAGGGGTTACTAACAAGCACCAACTAGCAATTCAACTGGAAAAAGACCTCAAATAAAAGGTGGAAAATGTAAAGAAAAATGAGCTTATATGGCTAAGAGACTTCAAAGTGAGTCAGGCGGTCATCCCAGAGGTAACACTTACACACATCTCAGAAGCATCTCATAGACTGCCCAAGTAGATACTACCCCCAAATAGTGGACTTCCTGAGGGCTCTGGAGACACCCAGGTACTATGGTCAGTGCAGATGGCTCTGGATTTTGGTGACTTACCAATGGGTCCTACTTTATAGTTTGTGCTGCTGAGAGTGACAGAGTTGGACACAGTAATGGCTTCCCTACACATAGCTCATTTGTGCTTTCTATTTGAACAAATATTTGGTGGTGGATTTGGTAGGTGTACATCCAAGAAACTTAAATCTTTGGGCTGTCCATGTGCCACCTAGGCTCTGAGCTTCAGTGGAGTTGCAACACCTACTCTCCAGTTCACTGGACTCATCCAGGCCAATTAACAAGGAGGTAAGGGTTGATAACTGCTATACCAAGGAAATGAGAGGGCCTACAACTGCAAGCAAGAAAGAGTCATCAATCAGCTGTATGGGATCAAAGCACCCTCTCAATTAGAGGTGGGGTGGACATCACCATCCCAGAATCCTCAGGATTGGGGAATGACCAATGAACTAGAGTGAATTTTAAACTTATTGTGATTCTAACAATGGAAGAAATCACAACATTGATATTGAGGCAGGGACCACTGGAGGCTCTGAGGACAAGGAGAGGGAAAAACAAGTGTAATATGGAGGTATTTTCAGGACTTAGGAGGAATCATTCTGATTGACATTTCAATGACAGATATAGGCCAAGGTATATCTTCCCATAACCTACAGAATTGTGTGGGAGAGAGTGTAAACTACAATGTAAACTATAATCTATGTTCAGTGGCAATTCCCCAAAATGGGTATATCAATTGCAATGACTTACCACATTAATGAAAGATGTTGTTTATGGGAGAAAATGTGGGAGGTATGGGCAGCAGGGTATATGGGAATCCCTATACTTTTTATGTAACATTTATATAATCTAAGTATCTTTTTAAAAATATAAAAATTAGAAGAAATAAAAAAGTAAAGTGAGTCTCTTAGGCAGTGAGTGTAGCTCAGTGTTTGAGGGCCTGCTTCTTATGTATGAGTTCCTCTTTCAATCCCTAGTACCTCCTTTAAAAAAAAAAACTTTAAAAAGTGAGTCTCTTGTAATCAACAAGTAGATGGCTCATATTATTTTCCATTCTGTCATTCTGTGTCTCTTGATTGAGGAGTTCAATCCATTAACATTCAATGTCATTACTGTTAAGGCATTACTTACCTTGTCCATTTTATACCTTGGCTTTCTATTGTCATAGCTTACTATTTTCTGCCTTTTAACAATTTCAGTTAGGCATATTTATTATCTTCATTACTACACTCTTATCCAAGCCTCTCATCTTTGCTATTTACATTCAGACTGTAACATATCTTGCAGTATCTTTTGTAGAGCCATTCTCTTGGTGACATACTCTCAGTTTTTGTCTGTGAAGGCTTTGAACATTTCTGAAGGATAGTTTTTCTGGAGGCAGAATTCTTGGCAGGCAGTTTCTTCTTTCAGTACTTTAAATATTTTA
>PVKH010021862.1:0-14227 GCA_004027955.1 Chaetophractus vellerosus
GAGGGGCGGGGCCCAGTTAATGCCCTTATCATAACTCAATCATGCCCAGATGAACAGATTAGTTTACAAGAATAATCCAATTTATATTTTTGGAATTCACAATTAAATAAAACTCTGAAACCATTACATGTAGCTTCTCTGAGTTTCCTCTGTACAAAGCATGACCCACCTTTCAGCAGCAGCAGCAGCACCTGGGAACTTGTCAGAAATGCAATTTCTCCATCCCCCACTTCAGATCTGCTGAATCAAAAAGTCTGGGGATTGTGAACAGGACCTCTGGGTGATACTGATGCCACCAAACCAGATGGTGGCACAATCTTTCTCCAGCCTGCCCGTCAGTGGGTAGAGACTGGCCAGTGTAATGATTTATGTGAGCCTGTCACAGGAGCTCTCTGACTATGAAACCATAGGATTCAAAGCAAAGAATATAGCATCCACTTATCTTGGGCAGGTAGGCATCTATTTCTGTCCTCAGGTTTTCTAGAAATATCAGTGTTGACCTCTCCAGTCCACTCTAGGATACTATGATTCTATAAACTTCAGTTTAGATATTCATCATTGATGTCTTATAAGGAATATAGGAAGGCCCTAACAAATCTCCATGAGCAAGAAGCTTTTCAATGGGTAGAAGACTAGGTTAAACCTGGGAGGACACCTAGTTTGAACATATTTGAAATAAAGGTAAGATTAGAACTCCCCTTTCAAAAAATCAATATCAACACAAACCCCCAAAAGAAACTTGTTTTCTTATCCTTTCATCCAGATCTCCTTCTGAACTTTTGTATTATACCCAATATAATCACTTCATAATCCCAAAACTTTTATTACTGTCTATACTCGTACCAAGCTATGGTCTAAAAAAAAAAAGTTCTTTTCTCTTCTGATGCTCACTTTGCACTAAATGATTAATATGTAGGATTCCACTTTATAATTAATGGTCAATTTCAGGTTCTTCCTTGTAAATTTCCTCATATCCTGCATATTTGCCTATTTTTGTGTGGTTGACTCCATATTAACAGTGCCTGCCTTCACAGAACATCCTCTCACGAAGGTTCTCTAATGTTTCACACAATGTGAAGCCATTAATGTGAATTTCCACAGAGAAATGCAACTGCTTCTAAACAAGGCCTTAGCACAACTCAACAGGACAGTACAGGCACCATCCCTGAGGCCAAATGAGGGGCACCATGAATCGGGGGGTTCTTGAGAGACCCTGTCAGCCAGAATGCTGAGAGAAATCCAGATACGACATGTATGCGCGTTCCAAATCTACTTTTCTGTTTCTGAGTAATTAAAAAACTGAGTTTTAAAATTTCAACTAAAAATTCTATTTCCTTTCCGTTCTCCCAGGCCCTCTGCATATTCCTGGCACTTGAATGGCGATTCTTTCTCCTTCCCAAAGCTACTCCCACTTTCTAGTTCCAAACCATCGGAATCCCATGCCTGGCCCATTGCTATACTTTCCTAAATTGCCTTCTGTCTTTCCAACAAATATTTGATATTGACAAGTTTTGTTCGATGGGTGTTGAAAGAAGGCATTTTAATATTTCAGATATCCTTTAGCGAGGTCCATGAGGAATTATCCAACATGACAGATAAGAGCAGACAGTGCCAAACTCTCTACACATTTTCTCTTATAACTTTTCATTCTCAGAATAGAATTGTGTTTTCTAGGAATATTCAATTGGGGTAACTTGGATGTATGTCAGTCCATTTACCCAGTTTGGAGGCAATCGTTGTCAGTCATCTGGGTGAAACTTTTTTTGTTTGTAAAGTGGGTAATGTTTCAAAATAAAAACCCATTCATGGACAGCTATTTCATGGAAACTATAAACATTTAAAAAATTTTGGATGCTTGTTAACTTGCTCCTAAGTATGATTTGGCAGAGAAAGAGCTAGCTCACTTTAGGACCTGAGGTTTATTGTGGATAGCATGGTTTAATTTGCAAAATGTTATTTTGCAGAACAATCTGGCTCCAAAGACAACCGAAAAATAGGACATTTTAACAAAACCAAGCAAACTAGTAGTAACCAGAATCTGGGACTGTGAACTTTATTGTGAAAAGTGGCATGCAAGAAATGAATGGACCAGCTGTCCCAGAATATCCCTCAGCTGTGATGTCCAGGTCAACATCTTGACCAATGAAACATACGAACATACATCAAGAAATTCCTCTTTTAATGCCCATAATATGTGTTCTCATCTTTTAAAAAATTCTATCAGGTCGACCTACCCAGCCAGATTTGCTAAAACAACTACAAATAATTATATCTTTATCGGAAGTCTAAAAATCTATATAAACTGTAGCCATAAATCACAGGAAATCAGCAAGTACTAGAGCACAGTAATCTATAAATTTGGAGAAAAACAAGACATTTATTAAAGAACCATTACTTGTCTTGTAAAATTATTCACATGGCCCTAGCCAGCTAGAAAGTAGTGGGAAAGACCTCATAAAAGGGAGAAAGAACACTTGAAAAAATCAACTAATTGAAAATGTCCAAGTACGGGCAAACTCCCTGGAGAAAACCACTTGTACAATATGATATTGGGGGTTCTGGGAACGTTCAACCATACCAAAAACACTACCTATCCTAATCAGCCTGCCGCAGGCCACACATTCTCCCTTACCTATTCTCCCCTGATCCTACTACTTTGGATTAGGTCCTCATTAAAACTTCAAAATAATAATAACCATACCACCTTAACAGAAATTATGTTTTATGTCAGAGTAGCTACTCACTTACTTAACAGGAACCTATGAGAAGAGAATACAGAATGGATAAATGTTGGAAGAACAGAGGCAGCTAAAGTCTCTAAACGGTGGGAAGGATGGAGAACCATAGTGAGGAACCCTAAGATCCTAAAATAAAGGGGATAAGAAAAGCAAGTTTAGGGGTCAGGAGATAGAGGAGGAAACTAACATTTGACGCTTAGCTACTTTGTGCTGGGCATGCTCCTAGATCCTTTATATTTATTCTCTCATTTTATCCTCACAATAATCTACCAGTTAGAGATTACATTTTACATTATTCAGCTGAAGAATCTGTAGGTTCAAAGATTTAATATTAATAAACTTGCTCAGGATTATATTGCTAATAAATGATAGAATCTGGATAGTAAGCGAGAGGCTGGGCACATTTCTATTAGAAGGCTACCTCGAATTAAAGACCTTATCTTCTAAACATTGTGTTCCTCCAAGTATCCAGCACAACACTTTGCTTCTTAATACATAGGCCCTTGAGAAAAAAGGAATGGGAGCACCAAAAGCCAAATTTGCCTCCTTCACAATTTTGCTTTAAGCCAAACATTTTAAACTTTTGCTTTTAACAATGGAAAATTGTCTTCAAAATTACCTAAAGCACAAGCCTAAACCACTCACCACTAAGGTAGCCCCAAGGCACCTTCACTGAACCACAAGGGTGCCATGTAAAAAAGTTTCAAAACCACTGCAGAAAAGATATGAGCAAACACTCAACAAATGAAAATGTATGAATGGCCAATAAGCACATGAAAAATTGCTCAATGACATTAATCATCAAAATTAAACAACAAAATACCACTATCTACCCACTTAAAAAGCTAAAATTAAAAAGACTAAGGGAACAAGGATGTAGAGCACTAGAACTCCTAAACATTGCTAGTGGGAATACAAAATGGAACAGCCATTTTGGAAAACAGTTCGACAGTCTCTTATGAAGTTAAAACATACCCTAGGAATACAACCCCGCAATTCTATCCTAAGTACTTACCAGATGAAAATATATGTCCTCACAAAGACTTGTCCACAAATATATGTAGAAGCTTTAGTCACAAGAGCCCAAAACTGGAAACAACCCAAATGTCCATGATCGCGAATGGACAAACAAATTGTGGTACCTTCCATATGAAGAAATTCTAGTCTGCAATTAAAAGGAAAAAAAAAAAAAAAACAACACTGATACACTCAACAATATGGATGAATTTCAAAAATATTGTGCTAAGCAGAAGTTAGACACAAAAGAGTACATAGTCTATTATTCCATTTAAATGAAACTCTAGAAAAGACAAATCTAATCTACAGTGATTGAAAGCAGATCAGCAGTTCTCTAAGGCTGGAAGTGCAGGATGTGGAAGGACTGGGAAGAGGTACAGTGTCCAGGGCTTGTAATGGTACTCTAAGTCTCGATTGTGGTGGTGGTTACTCGGGCATAGAAATTTGTCAAAACTCAAAGTACTGCCCACTGAAAATAGGTGTATTTTATTGTATGTACCTCAATAGGTTGGCTTAAAAAAAAAAAGACTATAAATAATTACCAAGGAATTGTTGAGACAGAACAGAGTCCAATAATATAAACACTCGGATGGCATTTTGGTGCATTCTCCTCACTGAATTTTATATTTCTTCCTGTAGCAACCTCAACTCTGTTCCCCTCTACAGTCTTATGAAGAATGGCAACCCCATCTGTCCTACAAACTTTCAACTAACTTTATTACAAAAATACCCCAGGATCAAAGCCAGAACTAATGAGTATCTTAGACCAGTTGGAAGAAGAAAGATCATTTTCTGGCTCAGGATAATTGAACTTCACTTCAAATCAGAATCCAAGCTATTATTTTCTCTGTACTGAATCCAAATCACTCAAATTCCTGGAATCCGTCCATGGTTATTGTCTACCTGATGCCAAAATATCCTGATGAAAAGTGAAACATTCCGTCAGTTGTGTGAATTCTTTGTCTTGAAATGTAAAAGCTCAACTATTTGGCAGGATAGCAGGACAACTGAACAGTCAACAGATGTTTTCACTGTGGATTGAGAAGCTTCAGAATTGTGTAGACAAGGAATGCTGCAAAAATCAAAACTCAAAGGATCCACTGCCCCGCATTAGTGGCCAAGTGGGATCCAGAGCATTAAAACCATGGAAGTTTAGAGAATAAAGGAGTCCTGTCCAATTGCCTCTGTTTTCACATAAAGAAATTAAGGCAATTTCTATTCAACCTTTAGAAAAGTGATTAAATGCCATGCTCTCCAGGGAGCCTTTCTCCACCTCTGCAGGCTGCTTCTTACTCTGGCTCCCAGAACAGACTGCTAACACCTTATTCTAGTACTTAATCACTTGTAACTATTTGTCCATACATCTGTCTCCTCTAGTAATACTGTAAACCATCTGTGTACAGGGACCATAAGTTCTGTACACCCAACTCCTCATACAGAGAGGGAACTCAATAAGAGATAGTGGAGTGGACTTGGCCTGAGAGTATGAATAAACTCACATTCCAACTACACTCTCTCTCCACACCCATGTTGAAATAGCACTAGTGAAATTCACTGGAGTGTCTAGATTTACTTGAAATCAGTCCTAGATGCTAAAAGCATCTGAAGGCTTCATGATCTTTGGACAAAGAGACCACCAATAAAGTGAACACTAATGAGTCAGCACAGTTCCTGGCAAATAATAGAAATATTATAATATAATACAGGGAAATGAAAATGCAATAATAAATATTTTCTGTATTGATACTAATTTAAACAGTGACAGTAATAGCAACTAACATTTGAGTGTTTTTATATACCATAAAAATTATATCTATTACTAAAACTATATGAAACTTGATTTTACATTTGTGTACTCCAGCTATGACTAAATGAAAAACAAATTAAATGTGACAGTTGTCAAACTTTCCCCAACAATCTTCTTTTTAAAATTTCTTACCCATAGCCATTTTTTTTATTGTTTCCATTTTTAAAAATCAGAACTTACTTAAAAACTGAAAATATTCTTTAGATGTCAAATTGTGCTTCTATAAAACCTTTTGATTAAAAGTTAAGTGACTGAAAGTATGAGAGTTACATTTTCTTTCAGTGAAAACACTCACTTTAAAATCTAGAAGAACTGTCCTTAGAGTGAATTTATGTGAGGCAAGTGTTCCCAAATTTGGTCCAAAAATTGTTCCCTCTGTGTGTTGCCTGTCACCATGGAGCTGGAGAAGATTCGGTAGATAAGGCAGGGTATGAACCTGACACGATGAAATCCAATCAGGAGAACTGGACTGGAAATTTCCATAAAAAAAAAAAAAAAAAAGAAAGAAAAAGAAAAAGAGAAAGAAATTGGTTGACCCTTTCCACAAAAGGCTTAAATTCAATTGAATTTGTTTAATAATAAGCCCCATAGCAAACAAAATAAATGAAGCTTCTTTCCTTTTGTACTAAAAAAAAAGTTCCCTATTTTGAAGGTACCACCCAGTCACAGTCGTTAGATACTTAATATTTCCAACTCTAAAACAAAAGGTGTCTTGTTTTTCTCCGAATTATTCAGAGCACTAGAGAAAAAGTCTTTTGTACATCAAAGACTCAAAAGTAAGTGTTTATTGAATCAATGAATACATGAATTTAAAATGATCTTGTTTCCTTTCTTCTAATCACTTTTCTGTATCTACAAGTACTGAGGTGACTATTATATGCAAATCAGCCACCACCGAATTTCCCTCTTTAAAAAGTCGCCAAGGCTCTGTTCAGACTTCTCCTAACCACAGACAAGCAGCTCAGAGCTTCCCCCTCTCCTCACTCCACACCCACCTGGTCACTGACCACTTGGTCCGGTTGCTGCTCTCGACTCTTGTTTTTATTTCCACAGGAAGAAACCCTTATCTCAGTTCAAGGCTGTGTTATCGCTACCGTAGTACTGCACTTTCCCTGTTGAATGATGTTGAGAATTCCAGAGATGTAATTTGGGTGATGATGTAGGATTTTTTAAAATTTCTCAGCTTTCCTAACTGACTATAAGTTTGCAAACTCACAAAGAAATGGGTGTTTTAGATAAAACGTCATATAAAGGCTCTTAGAGAAAAAAAATAACTCCATAATTTTACTATCATTTTGTGGAAAATGGGGGAAGATTCTATGATGTAAGGTGCAAAAAATATATGTGTTTGCATGAGATAGATATGGGTTCAAATCCTAACTATGCCCCTTATTAATACTTTGACCTTGGACACTTTCTGGAGCCTTAGTTTTCTCACATATAAGATGAACACCATAGTGCCATGATAGGGATTGAATAAAATTACATATTGAAAGGGACTGGCAGGCACATTTTAAGCTTTTCATAAATGTTAATTGACCTACCACACGTGTAATTTAAAACACAAAAGGAGTGATCACTGAAACTCTAAATCCTAAAATTTTATGACGTCCCTGGTTGAGTTTTTTTGTTGTGTTTGTTGTTTTCCTGGTTGAGTTCCAGGGATATGCCTCAAAGAGCAATTTTGTAGCCAAGACTACAGCTGATTTGCAGTGCTTCTTGCTTCCTAGCATAGAAGGCACAGCAAATAAAGTAAGGAAATAACTCATCTATTCTGCAGCAAAGTCCAGAATAGGCACACTACTTTTATGGGAATTCAAGTGTTTGTGTATGTGTGTGTAAGTGTGTGTAGGAGAGAGACAGAGAGACAGAGAACTCCCCTTTCCAGCCCCAAGTGTCTTTCCCCTATTCAAAATCACCCTCAAACTCTGGGGGAAAGAGGCCATAACCAGGTCTCTCTGAGACAGCACAGTGCATTCTTGACTTTTGAACTTGGAAGGACCCAGATCCTGGACTTTAAAGAGCAGTTTATGGAGTTTTCAGGGATAACTTTGCCTTGTACCCTGGTTTTAGATGCTAATCCCTGAAGTAAAATCAGACCCTCCTCTCATTAAAAATATGGATTCCAATAGCAAAATACAAATGTCTGAAATTCACATCAGTTATAGATTTTTCCCTCATTTTTGTCTTTGTTTTCATAGTATCATTTGATTTATCTGAAAAACAAAATTACATTTCATCTTTTTAATTGCAATATTTCTTTTGCCTTCTGATTTTCAGCTGGTTCTAAGCTGCCAAAGACCTAATATTTAATCATTATAGCTACAAAATAATGTCACTCATTAAGTTACCAAGAGAGGTGAAAATAGTTTGATGACAGCCACTCTGATTCTTAGTGCAGCCCCAGGGGCAGCCTAAACCGACTCCTTTATTTGTGTGTTTTTTTGTAGGGCTGGTATATACCTCTTCAAGGACCTCTTTTAGAAAACTCAAGGAGGATTTTATAGCTGCCAGTTATTTTAAAGTTGCTCTTTATTATAGTGGAGGCACAAGATGTGACCCTGAATCCTGGGGTACCACCCACTTTCTACCAGGAAAGCTTTTTCCATTCATTTACTCAGAAACCTGATTTTAAGCTAATTTGAATCACAACCAATATGTGTAAAACATGCTTCATTTTCTCCAGACTTAGAAATTAAACATAATCAGATATGATAACATTTCGACTTCACATTGACGTCTTCCATATGAAAAAAGCACTTTTATATAAAATCACACATCCAATTTTCAAGCACTTAGTGAAACTGAGCTCCGGAATAAAAATCACTTTGGAAAAATACAAACTTCAGGGCAACTCTAGGTACAAGGTCACCCTATTTTCTTTGGTGCTTCTCATATAACCTGATAAGGAAATGGTAAGCAGAGAATTGGCAGCAAAATATTTGTGCTCTGCTTTCTGCAGTAGGAAAGCGGTTGCTATTTCACTTTTACTTCCCTGATTTCTGAATCAGCCCTATAGCCCGTCTTCTTCAACCTCTCCAGGCTTGTTGAATGCCCCTTTGCCCTCACTCCCCCCAGTAGAGGAGATCGATTAGAAACACAGGAGAACATCAACCCTCCCAAACTTCACATTGAAAGGAATTCAATCATCGCATACCACCAATAGTAGTAAAAGTGGATTTGCAACCTAAATTAAGTTGCAACTAATGGCAAGTTAAAAAAAAAAAAAAAAAAGATGGGGGGTGGGGAAGAGCAGAGGTTCTGAGCGGTACAAACTCCTTGAGCTAACCACATTATATTTTGCTTTTTACAGTCAGGCTTCCTGAAAGAGTTAGGCAGTGACCTATTTACCCGACATGCGTCCGTCTTTTATAACTTATGATATCTCTGCCCCTACCACTCTATAAATTGTGCATATGACGTATCACTAATCGCTTACAAGTCGTCAAAGGAGGCGTCTTTCTCTAAACTGACCATCTCTCTTCTGGAAAAGCTCTGATGCTTGGTTCCTGGGACACTCTGCAATGCTGACTATACTTCTGGAACTGCACCTGCTCTTTCTCCCTTTTTTCCTCTAACCTCCAACATGTTGCTGGCCCCTGAAGGACAGCTCTTTGCCCTCCTCTTTGTTCCCTCACACCCTTGGCTACCTTATCCATGCTCATGGATCCAAGATTTCATGTTTCTGGCTCCCAAATCTCTGTACCTAGCCCCAATTCCTCTCAAAAGTTCTGTGGTAGATTGAATTATCTACCCCAACAGGTTCTAATCTTAATCCACCTTCTTGTGAGTGTGACTCACAAGTAGGACCACTTGAAGAGGTTATTTTTGCTAAAGTGTGGCCCACCTGAACGAGGGTGGGTCTTAATCCAGATTTCTGGAGGCCTTATAAAGAAAAAGCCACAGGAGAGAGCCAGAAGTCAGCGGGAGCCTGGGAGAGAAAGGACAGTACATGGCCCTGTGGCGGAGGGAAGAGATTCAAGCAACCCCAAGGTCTACGGCAAGCCAGCACCAGATTGCTACCCACCCCCAGAAGGAAGGAAGCCTTTTAGCCTCTGAAACCCTGAAACAATAATTTCCCATGGTTTAAGCCAAACTATTTTGTGGGCTTTGTGAGAGCAGCTCTAGCAAGCTAAGACAAGTTCCCATACTGATTTTCCAAAAGTTTTCTGGATAGCATGCCAGCACTTTCAACTCAAAATGCACAACAGAATACTCATTTGCTGCCCATTTTTATTATTGGCACTACCACTTTCTCAATTATACAGACTCAGAGTCAGTCATCTTTTATTCCACCCTCTTCTTCATTCTCCATTATTCAACCAGTTGCAAAATCTTGCCAGTTTCAATACCTCAATATTTCAAACTTCTATCCCATCTCCATTTCACCTGTCCCAGTCCAGGTATATCTCATTTTTCACCTGGAACCCTGTTTTCTTTCTTTCTCCTTTGTCTTCTTCCATTCATGTTACATAATGGGAAAAATTGTAAGCACCATAATGATAGAGACTGTTGTTACCATTTTAAGGTGTCTAGCAACTTCCATTCTAAATATTAAATTATATTTTGTTTATGTATGAACAGCTCTGATCATGTTATTTTTCCTATTCCAACATTTCTATGACCCTCAATAGTGTCCTGATTAAAGAAATACTATGGGGGTAAACAGTGACCTTAATGGAAAATTATTTCAGAGAGAGAACGGTAACCTAAGGAGAGAGAGAAAATCTTGGGCTACACCTAAATTTTTTACATCTGTGACTAATGGATTATGGGAAACATAAGTTGGGGGATATATTTGGGAGGAAAGATAATGAGCTATATTAGATGCTGGAAATATGAGGGACTTTTGGCACATCAGGCAGATATAGCCACGGACATTGGTGCTTGCAAGAAAAGTCTAGGCTAGAGCTGATTGATTTGGGACTTTGAGGTAGTACAGCAGCAGGGCAGAATTGTTAGGTGAGTCAGATTGCTGTGTTCAAATCCCAGTTCTGCTGCTAACTGGTTGCATGAAGCTGGTTACTTACTTTATCTCTCTATGCCTCAGTTTCCTCATTTTTAAAATGGACTTAAAAACCCCATCTCTTAACTTGTCATGAAAATTAAATGCACTTATATATGTATAAAGAATTTATAACAGTGTCTGCCACGTAGTAAGCACTAGATAAGTCTCTGTTATTATTCTCTCCTTAATAGGTGAAGATTTTGAAGATGGATGAGATCACAAAAGAGACAATATCACGTGAGAGGAAAAGAAGATTATGAGAAAGAGTCCTCAGGAATGACAACCCAAACCAAGCAGTCTGGCTTCAAAAATAGTAATATACGGTTCTAGTTCTCAACAAGTTTATTATCTAATGGGAAAGGCAGCATAACTTCTGCTGTAATCCAAGGCATGGGGGTTGTGTGGTGGAACTACAAAAAAAGGTGTAAATTTTGGAAAAGAAACCAGAATCTCTCTGTCAAAGTACATGTCCAGTTCCTTGGCAGAAGTTCTAAGAGAAAAAAGAGGCTATAAATGAGGGAGAAACTGTTCCTTCAATATCAGGGCTAAGAATATAAAAACTATGGCCAGTGATATGCCCACAGGCTTCTGCATCATCAGAAACCCCAACGTAAAACTGGAAGTCTAGTGTCTGCCTTCAAGGATCATCACCTAGGACTTAGGGGCATCGTCCCTGGGAGCATTCTGCACTGGGGGGGCTACACGTGACCCACTCTGTGACTGGAGCTGAGCCAAAATATGCAAAAAATAAAACTGAAAGCCCAAAGCCAGTAAGCTTCATGCAAGACAATTACGTCCAACCCTTCTTGACGATGTCTATCCTCCTATTTATAGCTTCTTCCCTCTTATTAAAGTTTCCAGTGATGTCACACTGCACTGTTTCAGAGGAATGTGTTTACTCCTGCCTGGTCAGTTCCATCCTGCCACAAAGGGCAGTTAGTGTCAGGGTTTGACCAGGAAAAGGAAGCAAGAACTTTGACTTCCCAGCAAGGCTCATGAAACCTACAAGGGAAACTGGATGTGGGAGGCTCAAAGGAGAAGATACTCTAGGTATCTTCACCAAGACTTGGCAGAAACCTCAATGGCCATGCTCGCCAAGGGGATCTCGGACCAAATGTCAGGAGCCTGGGTTATAATCCTCTCTCTACTCCTGTATGCCTCTATGGTTTTGAATAAGTCACTCATCTGCTGTGGGCCTTAATTTCCCCATCATCAAGCTGAAGGATCAGGATCTAGAAGGCAGCTGCCAACAGTCTATGGCTCTCTGGTATGGTTATACCCTGATTAATCAGAGAGGGTAGGTTTTGCTGCACCAACAAAAATCCCAACCCTCATAATATTTATCATAACAGATGTATTATCTTCATGCAAAGCCAGCTGCAGGTTTGGGCAACTCTCCAGAGCAACTGCCTTCCATGCAGTAATTCACTATTACAGGCTGACACAGATTCTTCCATCCTATCAGTTGTATGGGCTGGAGCATGTGACCTCATTGGTGACATGCAGGAGAAGAGGGCGACTAGAGAACACCACATGGACTTTTCCCACATCACTTCACTCAGTTTACATGGACCAGAATAAGTCATATGGCCGTGCCCAACCCTTGGGGATTGTGGCAGGGGAGGGGATAGAAGAAGGAGTTGAGAAGCGGAATCTTCTGTGTTCCCAGAGAGGACCAGATATTAGTAAATGTTAGTAATGTCTACCACACAGCCCCCTATTTATTTTCCCAATTGCTTCATAAGCAGTTCTGACAATGTTTTGAGGTCAGGACAGAAGACATTATTCTCTCCATTTTACCAATGAGGAAACATGCCCAGAGAGGTTGAGCAATTTATGCAACGTCACAGCGTTGCCAAATGTCTAGGATGGGACAGATTACATGTATCATATTTCCCACTTATTAGTGATTTAAAAAATACTATATTTTATACCAGAAGACCTGCATTTGAAGCCTGATTGGCCTGCAACTAACATCCTTGAGTTCAACTTTCTTATCTGGTTTACGGTATTATAAGCCTAGCTTGCAGTTTTCTTTGGAAGGATTAAATGAGACATTCAAAGGAGAAGTACCTGTCATAGAGCAAAGCAAATATTATGTAAATAATAAATTCTGTGCATTTAATCACACCACACTGTCCTCAACCTGTTCAAAGACACAAGTCACTTATGTTTAAACCTTCCTAAAGCCTGAAAGCCCTACATACCAGAACATTCAACAAATGTTATAAGTTGAACAGAAATAAGGGCATTCTTATTGGAATTCATCTATATGGAGACTATGACCTCTTTGGGGGTTGGGGAGGTGAAGCATTCATCTCCACTTCTCAGTACCTTGTGAAGTCCCTAAAAGAGAGTAGAAGCTCAAAGCACAAAGTTGTAAAGATTAAATGTAGTAAATGCTTGGCATGTAAAAGGTGCTTTATAGGTATTATACATTGTGCTTACTGTTATTTTTGTTTGTATTAGTGTAATGGAAGGAAGCCAGAAAGGAGGGGAGAAAAGGAGATTGGAAAAAGAGATAATATGTCATTCACTATATTTGAACAGGGATGGAACACCATTTAGTTTAGGGAAGGAGCACACTTATTGATGTGAAGAATTCTCTGATCATGTCTCTTAGCAAGAGAACACAAAGTAAGGCACTAGATTTCTAGAGATGGGAGAACAAGGGTTTAGCATTATATTTAACAAAGCAGGAGAGGTTGAGGGAGAAGAGATGTTGGAATTGTACAGGACAAAAGAACAGTTTTTTCTCTGCATCCTCTCCCCTACCTTATGAATGAAGGCTGCAGCAAGTTCAAAGCCAAGGACAAAACTCTAACTGCCCTAATGATCCAGTACTCCTGGGCCCACAGGTTCCTTCAATCAAGTGACCTTGGCTTGTTATCTCTATGGTAACAGCTCATATCCCAAACTGTTCCTTCTTGTGTGGGAGGAAACATTTCAGAAATGGGGGAAGGCAGATTTTGATAGTGGTTTTTCTGTTATGACCCTTCTCCTTTGGCAAACTGTGTCCTTTTTCTGAATTCCCAACTCCCAAGGAAATCATCTACAGAAGAGAATGTTTCTGACTTTATTTGCAGATGCATGCTCAGGATACATTACAAAAAGGAGAATCCTGAAGATGATATTCCTTTAGTTTCCTGTGGTGCTCAGTTTCTCAAGGCATTTCATGATTCTTTTCAGTAACAGTGTCCCAAAGAGGAAGGTCAGCATGTTATCTGTCTGTTGAGAGAAGCTCCAGGTCCCAGAGGTTAGAACTAGAGAGCAAGACAGTGGCAGAGCTCTGCTAGAAACCCAGACATAATCAAGCTGAACTCCTAGGAGGCCCCCATTTAAGCCCCATCTTTCTGCATTCCAGCCCTGGCCTAAGCCACCATCCTGGTCGACCAGTTGACTCATCTCCTTCCAGCCCTGGATTCCAACCCCAATCTCATGATCCATTATATCCCCATGTGATTTTTCTCCTGCACAGTGAGCCAGACTTTAGGGTAAGAATATTGAGCAAATGTGTGCTCTGTCTAAACCTAGAGCATAAATTACATTTAGGCTCAATGTTCCCCCTGTTCCACAGAGTTTAGGCTCGCAGCAGCGTTTCACAGGATGAAAAATGACCTTTCTTCAACTGAGCTCTGGAAGTACATGCCTGACCAC